>OX439483.1:262839197-262915608 GCA_949320155.1 Melangyna quadrimaculata
TCCGCAGTTTTAAAGTATTTAGAAAAATTTAGTGCATTATGGAAGTACTTGCTAATATAGAGGCACTACCCCGCCAGGCAGATCCGATCCTGGGCCGATCAGAAATGGTCGGGTCAGAGCTAAACGGATTCCGGGGGCTAGCAAAGTAATGCAACAAATTGGAGGCATACAAGATGTTCTACTACGGAGAAGAAAACAACAAACATGGAATGGGAATGGAATTCCTTGGTAACGTCTTGGCTATTTCGAAGTCCAGTGACCGTTTGATGTCTCTAAAATTGGTGATGCTAGGAAATGTGTGAAATATTGTCAGCGCTTATGCTCCCCAAATTGGATGTGAACAACCGGAAAAAGATGCGTTTTGGCTAGACTTTCACTTAGAAAACATCCCGAAAGATGAGCTTCTGTTTGTGGGCGGAGATTTGAATGGACATATTGGGAAATCTGACGAGGGCAACGAGACTGTCATGGTGGTTATGGGTACGGAACTAGGAACCCTCCTCGTGAAAACATCCTAAGCATGTGCAGATCGAATGGTCTTATCGTAAATACAACAAAAGCACCTTATCACTTACAGTAGTGGTGGAAATGAAACTCAGATAGATTACCATCTCGTACCCAGTTTCATGAAGCCGCAAGTCAAAGGTTGCAAAGTGATTTTAGGTGAACCGATCGCCCCACAACACCGTCTTCTGCTGACTGAATTTTTTATAGAGACGAGGAAGACGAACAAACAAACAGGGTTCTAGAGGAATCAAGTGGTTCAATCTGGATAAAGTAAAAGGCGAAGCATTTGCCTCTTTAATGAAAGAGTATCTGTATAAAAACATCGACAGACATGCAAATGAAGGGTGTGGAGTACACAAAATGTGGGACTCTCTGCAAGAAACCTGCCTGCGGGAAGCGAAATCACTGCTAAGAGTAGTCAGAGGACACTACCAAGACGACAAAGAAACTTGGTGGTGGAATGATGAAACCACAGCAGTAATGACTAGGAAAAAAAAACAGCTTTCAAAGCTTGGTCAACTTGCCCCTCTCATAACATAGATGAAAACGCACGCCTTGGAGTGGTTTACAGACGTTACAAGAAAGAAGCAAAGAAAAAGTGTGCCCAACTTCAAGCAAAGAGTACGAAGGGCATGTATGGGGAGCTGGAGGAAATATCTGCACCGGCTGCTGATGCAAACCACGCTATTCAGGAACTGCGCCGTGCCAACATGAACAAGGGCGCAATTTTTTTTTAAATCACCGCACAGAGAAGGAAAAATGCTCAGGAGATTCGTTCACCGAAATTCATTAACAACGCTCAAGGCCAACTTCTTGTGGATGACGACAAAATTCTTCACAGATGGCAAGAGTATTGTGAAGGACTTTCAAATGAACAGTTACCGAGGATATACTTTCCAACAGCTGCACCTAACAATGATTCTCATCTCCAAACTTATCTGCGGCGACCGAATGCCTAATCAGTGGAGGGAAACTTACCTTCTTCTAATATACAAGGGGAGGGTGATACACGAAATTAGGACAGCTACCATTAGATCCAGCTGATGTCACACACCATGATAGCAGATATTGGATGACCGGCTACGAAAAATAATAAGGCTATCTGACGACCAGTGCGGGTTTGTTTCGGATAAATAAACCACTGATGCAAGAGAGTATAAGAATCAGAATGGAAAAATACCGGGATTCCTCGAGAGATTGTATTGGTTAATTTTGAAAAAGCATTCGACAGACAACCACGAGATCTGATATGGGTTGCACCTAGGCAACGAGGAGTTCTGGAAGTCTACGTGCGGATGGTCATGGACATGTACGAGCAAGTTAAAACAAATGTAAGATGCCCCGCAGGAATCACCGAAAGTTCCCAATTAGAGTAAGTGTGCACCAGGGAAGCGTCTTGAGTCCTTTGCTCTTTATTACTGTCATTGACTTTCTGCTTGAGAATAAGATGACGGACCCCAAAGTGAATCAGTTATTCTTTGCTGATGATGGAGCCATCATAAGTGAAGATCCTGTGTCCTTGCACCGAGCACGTGATGTATGGTTGGATGTTCTGGAGGGAAATGGATACCGCATTAGCGCGAAAAAGAGCGAATACCTATGCTGCCCATTTTCTGATCCACATATTCCTATTCCTGACATGTATTTGAAAAGAACAGTGCTTCCCAAGTACGAAAAGTTTAAATACCTTGGATCAATGATCAATAGCGAAGGATCTTGTGATGACGACATCAAACATCGCGTAAGCGTAGGTTCGATGAAGTGGCGGGAAAACTCTGCCATCTTCTGTGATAGAAAAATGCCCCTAAGCTGAAAGGAAAGCTCTACGCGTCAGCTGTTCGTCCAGCGCTTACATACGGTTCACAGTGTTGGACTATGTACAAGAAGTATTAGAGTAAATTAACGGCAGCTGAAATGAAGATGCTTCGTAGACAGTAGGAGTGAAAAAGCGTGATCGAATAAGAAACAAGAGAACCCGAGGAAGCCAACACGTCAAAAATACCATCTTGGACAAAATACAGCATGACTAACTTAGCTGGTACTGTAATGTACAAAGACGATACCATAAGAACCCAGTTCAAAAGGCAATAGCACAAGACGTTCCAACACTTTTGCGGAAGAAAGGCAGGCGCAAAAACTCCTGGATAAAACAAATGCAACGACACCTGCATTTAGTTGGCTTCAGACATGGAACAATCCAAAACCGGGAGGCCTGTCGACGTTTTCTGAGGACAACCCGGTAAACCCCACAAGTGGAACCTTCGGTGAAGCAGTTGAGTGGGAGTTGTGATCCTCTTCGAGATCATGACAATGGCCGGTTATTGAAGAAGAAGTAGTATTATTTATTGCCTTTGGGTATAGGTATTCAGGAGTTGTGATCTGATGAAAATCCCAGCCATTTCACAAATATTCGATCTTTTTTTTCTTCGAAGCACTTCTTCGATTAGATATGTATCGGGGAACTTAGTTTTCTGTAGTTCTAGCTCATAAAACCCGCCTTTAATGGGGTGTCCTTGGTAGTCTACCAATAAGTACGTTATTGGATTTGTGCGTTGTTATGAAGATTTCGGTGGTCCAATTCGGTGTGTATTCTGTGTATCGAAAACATGTTTGTATTTACTAATTCTGAAAAAATCCCCATTTTTAAATTTAAAAATTTAAATTTTGATGCGATTATAGATTTTGGAGAGTAATATTTTTTCGTTTGCAGCATTGACTTCAGATGGCGTCATTTCTATTGTACGATGTTTGGAATTATTGTATGTATTTGCTAGTTGTTCTTTAATATCAATCCAACGGTATGAACCATTTATAATGAATCCTTTCCACATTAAAGTTTTCAAAGTACCATTATATCGTTCAACAATCAAAGCTTTAAGGACACTAAATGTTGAGTAGTGATTGATTTGAAATCTTTTCTTAAGTGTTTGAAAAGAGTTATTAAAAAATTCTTTACCATCGTCAGTTTGTAAATTTTTCGGATGGCGACTTTTAATAATTATATTATTCATAGCGTAAGTAACAGAAGTGCCTATTATTATTTTTAATATGAACTTAACAAGCTAATTTAGAAAATGAATCAATAATTGTGGGAAGATATCGATAATTTTCGTTGTCTGATGAATACACACCCACCTCTAGATCAGCTTGCCAAAAAACATCTAAGTCCGTACTAATAACTCGCATTTTTGGGAAATTCCTTCAGTTCTTCGAAAACGTTTCTTTGACTCATCTTTTTTTTTAAATGATAAAAACAAAGTACTTATTCTTTTTATGTATATTTCAAGCATAAGCATGTATCTGGTCCAACTTTACATAGGTTTGTAGACCATGGACAGTTGCTAAAATGACACGCGTGTTTTGAAGTTGTAGTCGATAGTTTCATAAATCTTTTCAAGAAGATTACATTGTTCAAAAGCTTCTCATGATGGTCTTCCAATATATTATGATGATTTGTTTTCAAAAACTCCTAAACTTTATCAATGGTAGGCATAGTGATTGTGTTGTCACTCTGAAGATTTAATTTAAAGACGGGTAAAGTAATGATAGACTTTAAGTTAAATAAAAGTTTTACCTTAAGTTATAATTTTATTTTTTAATTAATTTTGTCAAACAAGAGTTTCTCAAATTTTTCAACAGTATCATTTTGAATGTATTTTAAGTTGCTCGTCTGTGTTATCAACATATTTTTTGGTAGCAGCGTCTTCAGGTTCTTGTGGTTCTTGAACATTTTTAAATCGTTTAAAGGTTAGATTGTAATCACCGTTTTCTGTTTTTAAAAATCCCTCACCACATCGTCCAGGTAAACCTCGCTCTCCCTGTAAACCTGGTGGTTCTTCTTTACCTCTTGGTCCTCTTAGTGGGGTTCTTTTCGAGAAACAACCAAATTTATCAACACTCATCCTTCTATTTTATTTTTATTCGATAATATTCACTTCTTTAAGATCTTCAATGATTGAAACAATTTCGTTAGAGTGATTGTTATTTCCAGCAATAAGAAGTCTCATGCGATCTACGAGTGCATTGGGATTATCCCAAAAAATATAGTCTTTTTTCAATTTCGATAATTGCATCAACCCACTTCCTGAAGGTGTGTGTGATAGTAATGACGGTGCAGAAGAAGTATTTGTTGTCAATAAAGAAAATTTACTTATCTAATATATTTTTATACTTATAACTACGATTGCCACGTATTTGTCGCCTTGAATCATGATCCTTTCTATGAAAATTAGTGTCATCTAATATGGTCTTGTAGTTTTTAAAATCTTCATCAGTGTAAATAGTTTTATCGGGTTTTTTCTTAAATATAAACTCATATAATCCATTTGTTCCTTCAAAGGTTTTGTTTTTAATTTGTATATCCTTACCGAGAATATTGAACTCACTATTTCCGATTTACCACTTTCCATCTTTTGAATGTACACCATACGTTTTATCAAGTGGAATTATTTATAAATAAATCTATATATTTTTTAGGTCTTTCACGAAACTGTTCTTGTGACTATCGTTCTGCAAAGCTACGCTGACTTGAGTTGTTCCCCCTAAAACCCCCCCTGCGTTCGTGCCTGAGTGATAACAATACCGAGAACCGAAAGCTGTTTAGTTTTCTCAATGCAAGTGCCACTCATGGATAGCGGCATGGGGTGTGGGTTTTGCTTTAACGACAAGAGACAGTATTGAGTTTTTGAAGAATTGAATTCTACACGGTTCTTAATCCCCAATGGACAATGCTGTCAAGATCAGAATTCAATGAGATAATCATACGCTCCCGTCGAAGTTCCGCATCCGAAGAACAGGTATGTGAATCTAGAAACGAATATGAAAAGCTGAGGTTACTGTCGTCAGCAAAACAGTTTAATGGATTAGAAGTTTCAGGCAAGTGATCGTTTATGAATATAAGGAAGAGAGTCGGAGACAAAACGGAGCCCTGGGGCACACCAGCATTTACTTTATGAATTTCAGACTTGAAACCATCCAATACGACTTGTATTGAACGGTCCGAAAGGTAATTTCTAATCCAACGAAGAAGAGATTCATCAATACCAAATGCAACCATTTTCGATAAGAGAGCTTGATGCCAAACTCTATCAAACGCTTTTGAAATATCAAGTGCAATAATCTTACTTTCTCCAAAACGATGTAAAGATTTGTGACACTGTTCGGTAAGATAGATATAACATCACATCACCAGTGGACCTATTGCTGCGAAAGCCCTACTGCCGGTCATTAAGAAGCTTTCGTTTTTCGAGATATTTCTTGGTCTGGAAATTAATCAGCGTTTCCATGACCTTGGAAAGAAGAGACGTAAGTGCAATTGCTCGATAGTCAGAGGGGGAAGAAGATACGCCTTTTTTAGGGACAGGCTGGACAAATGCTGTTTTCCATCCACTCGGAAAGAGTCCAGTAGAGTAGGACAGATGGAAAAGCTTACGCAGTGGTTTTGCCAGCGTTGAAGAACACCTCTTCAGAACAATGGGAGGGATACTATCCGGGCCAGCGGTTTTTTTTAATGTCGAGATCTTCCAGAACTCTAGCAACTGCACGAGTGCGAAAGAAGATTTGTCCCATAAAATCATTTACGTTCTCAAGTACAGGAGGAGTCATAACACTCTCTGGCAGCGTCGAATTAACAGCAAACTGTGCTGCAAGCAAATTGGCTTTATCTTGCGAGCTGACAAAAGGAGTGTCATTGAATACGAGCGCTGGAACCGAGGACCAGGTGGTATTACGTATGTTTTTTACAAATGACCAAAAATTTTTACTTCCTTTGGGACATTGTAGTATTTATTGCCGTCATTTTTTATCATGAAAAAATTTGGTTCGCCGAATATAAATGTTACAGGTCTTTCTAACTTGTTTTCCTCAGTAGGGTTGGCTTTATAATAACGGAAGCTAACCCTAATAACCACCGTACAGTTCGAATCAAACCATGAGTTTTTTTTTGGGTTTGATAGATTTCACCCTATTCGGGATTAAGTTTTTCATTCCACAAAGAATTAAATTTGTAGTAATATCTGCGCTGGAGTATACGTAACTATAGGGGAAGCATAGTGACCAGTTAAAGTTACTGAAGAAACCGTTGAGACCGTCCCAGTTGGCTTTCTCGTATTGCTAAACGGTTCTTGTTGGTACTTTATCTTTAACTGAGTTTTGTTGGCACGAGAAATTTGCAGATATGACACAATGGTCTGATGTGCCTAGAGGTGGTAATACACTAACAGTATATTAATCAGGGTCAGAGGTAAGGAACAAGTCTAGAGTGTTCGCAGATTGACCTGCAACGTCAGGGATTCGAGTTGGCTCATCAACGAGCTGAGTAAGATGGTTTAACTCAGCAAAGATCTCAACATACCTTCCTTCGAGTGTTGTCTGGCCAGAAAAACGGAGCCAACTGTGTACATTGAAATCGCCCGCAATGATGATCTCAGTGTGAGGATTATGGGAGGCAATTCTTTGGATGGACTCAAACAGAGCATAAAATTCGTGAGAAGTTGAATTTCTGTCCAGGTTTGGACTCCTATAAATGAAGCATGTATGAATAATGTGCTTGTTTACCGTGAATTTCAACCATAGAAAATTAAAGTTTGTGTTAACACACGCACCATTTTGAGGTTGGAGCTGGTAAGCAACATCGTTTCTTACATTTTCTTACATACACAACGAGGCCATGATGAGAAAAGAATAAAGGCACTTAATGATACCCATGTAGATTAAATTCCGAATAATCAGTATTTTCTCCCACCTGAGTCTCACTCAGTGCCAATATAGCTGGTCTGTTAATTATAGAATGAATGTATGCAGCACTGAAATTCTTCCTTAACCCACGAATGCTGGAATAATCCATCATAAAATTACTTATCATTAATACAAATTCTAAAAACTTACCTTAAAACCAAATCAGACGATTAATCTATGTAAATTAATAGAATTAGGGCCCAATTGAGCTTTTCAATACATATTACCACTAGTGTTATGCCTTAGTGACAATTTGCATCGATCCACCCCTGGATACTTAAATCAGTATGTTACAATACATCTGATTTTGATTTAGCTCTCTCATTGAATCACTATGTGAAAGCTGCCACATAATGTATTCAATGCTTAAGCTAAAGCAACTGCGAGTAAAAGGGAAGGGAAAGATTAGGGATTTACCACTCGTTGTTTTTTTTTTCTATTGCACATTAGATTACACTGGTACATTAGCTGGATTATTTTTTTTTTTATGTATGATTATGATTTTTATTTTTTTGGTGGTATTAAAATTTAATAATAATTATAAGGATAGGTATTTGTAGATATTATGTAATTAAAAACAGGTTAACTGACTTTGATATTGAAGTTACTGATCTTAACTGAAGAATACTGAGTCTCAAACTGAGTTGAACTGGTTTTTACTGCTACTATCTGCTCGTTGAACTGCTCTGTACTGTTCTCGTACAACATTTACATAACTATACATATGATTTAAAATTAAATGTTTTATCTATTT
This sequence comes from Melangyna quadrimaculata, assembly GCA_949320155.1. Classification (NCBI taxonomy): domain Eukaryota; kingdom Metazoa; phylum Arthropoda; class Insecta; order Diptera; family Syrphidae; genus Melangyna; species Melangyna quadrimaculata. The sequence continues at coordinate 262,847,194 of OX439483.1, forward strand.
TATAACTTAATGAAGCAGTCAAAGCGTTTTCTATAACGACCTTCATTCAAAGGACTATATTCAATTACCATAAAACCATAATTTGTGTTGCAACATTCTGCACATATCTTTTGAAATGTATTAAATGTTATATCTGAATTGATATGATCATTATATATGTGTTTTATAGCCTTTTCACACCAAACCCAAAACTTGGTTTCTGATATTTTTGAGAATATTTCAACGTTGCTCTCCAAAATCTGACAGTTTGTGATTTTCTGTGCACAAAGTAAAGGATATGACCTATTATCTCTTTAAGCTTTAGCCCAAACTTCGGACATCGACAGTCTGAATAATTGTTAAGTCCCAAACACTCACTGGAATAAGTTAAGTATTTAGGGAATTGGCTGCTTTAAACGTTTATTGTCCCGAGTCCCGAGCTGTTTTTTCGTCCCAATTTTCTGGGCTTTGTTTTTAGGGAATAATTATCCTTGCGTTTAACATGTCTATTATTCGGAGCCCCTAACTTGCTTTTTCTCCAATTCCCATACGTTTTTAGCCCCAACCAAATTCTTTTGGGGCTTGGAAAAGCAATTAAATAACATGCTAATTGTTCAGCATCCATCTCGTTATGTTGTTCGATTCCCATCAAATTTAACAGTTTAACAATATTTGAGACGAATATAAAACCATACACGATGTAATGTATTAATTTTAGGAATCGGTTGTGGGGGGGGGGGGCTTAGGTATTGCTTGGTAACGTCTTGGCTGTTTCGAAGTCCAGTGACCGTTTGATGTCTCTAAAATTGTCGATGAAAGGAAATGTGTCGAATATTGTCAGCGCTTATACTCCCCAAATTGGATGTGAACAACCGGAAAAAGATGCGTTTTGGTTAGACTTTCACAACCACCTTAAAAACATCCCGAAAGATGAGCTACTGTTTGTGGGCGGAGATTTGAATGGACATGTTGGGAAATCTAACGAGGACTATGAGGACTGTCATGGTGGTTTGGGGTACGGAACTAGGAACCCTCCTGGTGAAGACATCCTAAAAATGTCTTATCTTGCTAAATACCATGTTCATCAAACAACAAAAGCACCTTATCACTTACAGTAGTGGTGGAAATGAAACTCAGATCGATTACCATCTGGTACCCAGTTTCATGAACCCGCAAGTCAAAGATTGCAAAGTTATTTTGGGTGAACCGATCGCCCCACAACACCGGCTTCTGCTGACAGAATTTTTTAGGTAGACAAGGAATCTGAACAAACAAACAGAGGGTTCTAGAGGAATCAAGTGGTACAACCTGTATAAAGTAAAAGGCGAAGCGTTTGTCTCCTTTATGAAAGATTATCTGTATACAAAAATCGATAGACATGCAAATGGATGGTGTGAATTACAAACAATATGGGACTCTCTGCAAGAAACCTGGCTGTGGGAAGCGAAATCAATGCTAGGAATTGTCAGAGGACACTACCAACACGGCAAAGAAACATGGTGGTAGAATGATGAAGCCAAAGCAGTAATGACTAGGAAAAAAACGGCTTTTAAAGCATGGTCAACTTGCCCCTCTCATAACATAGATGAAAAAGCACGCCTTGGAGTAGCTTACAGACGTTGCAAGAAAGAAGCAAAAAAAAAGTGTGCTCAACTTTAAGCAGATAGTACGAAGAGCATGCTGGAGGAAATATCTTCACCGGCTGCTGACGCCAAACAAACTATTCAGGAACTGGGCAATGCCAACATGAACAAGAGCGCAACTATTTTTAAAATCACCGCACAGAGAAGGAGAAATGCTCAGGAGATTCCTTCACCAAAATTAATAAACAACGCTCAAGGCCAACTCCTTGTGGATGACGACAAAATTCTTCACAGATGGCAAGAGTATTGTGAAGGACTACAAGGGGAAGGGTGATACACGAAATTGCGACAGCTACCATTAGATCAAGCTGATGTCACACACCATGAAGATAGTTGAGCGAATATTGGATGGCCACCTACGAAAACTAATACGGCTGTCTGACCACCAGTGCGGGTTTGTTTCGGATAAACGAACCTCAGATGCTATTGAAAGTATAAGAATCAGAATAGAAAAATATCGGGATTCCTCAAGAGATTTGCATATTGTATTGGTTGATTTTGAAAAAGCATGCGACAGACAACCACGAGATCTGATATGGGTTGCACTTAGGCAACGAGGAGTTCCGGTGGTCTACGTGCAGATGATCATTGACATGTGCGAGCAAGTTAAAACAAAGGTAAGATGCCCCGCAGAATCAAATAAAAGTTACCAATTAGAGATGATGGTTGGATGTTGTAGGACGCGGGTAGTCACTGAGTGGCGTCAACACGGCGATGTCCAGTGATGTAACGAATACTACACATCAATTGTGCTTATTTTACCTCCAAGTGGTAACCATCGGGTACTGGTCTCGTCCATCCGGACTTGACTTGCCAAACAAATAAGCGCGAGTGTTGAACAAGAGACAAAAATAGCAACACTATAAATACTCTGTCGGAAATGACTGGCTGTATAAGTCGGCTGAAGTCTTAGACGAGCCCATCAGAAGGAAGGTGTGCGGCGGATGAACTCATCAGAATCAACGGTGTCACCAACAGTATGGACGACAGAGACCTTACGTGAGCTGCTCTGAAATATTTAGAGCTGAGGTCGGTAAGGAATTTCAGTACAAGCCAGGGTGCTGAAAAAGAGATGGTGGCGGATGAACCCTTCAAGGGTCAACGGCAGCACTCATATCCCCGTAGTGGGCTACTGGTATCGGATTATCCGGCCTGCTGTCCTAAGGCTACACAAGGATCCGGCCCTCCGGGTCTGGGGGTCGTGTGACGGGTTGGCAACCTACCACATGTAAAGAAATCAACCGCTTCGAATCGGCAACTACAGCCTCGGATAAGGAATGATCAAACGATGATGACTTTTGGCTATCGAACAAGGACAAAGATTGGATTCTGGAATGTTAAAACTCTTCTCGATAACCGCGAAGAAGGCCCTAACAACGCCAGATTCCTCCAACTTGAGAAAGAATTCCTACGGTACAACCTAGACATCTTGGGTCTGAGTGAAGTGAGATGGTTGAGCGCAGGGCAGGTGGATTCACCTTCGAAAAGCACTTTCTTTATTTATTCCGGAAAACCAGTTGGAAGCTCCCGATGTTCCGGCGTAGGTTTTATGTTGACTCCAAAGGTGCGGCAAAGTCTTATAACCTGGAAACCCATCAACGACAGGATATTGACAGCCAGGTTCCAGAGTAAATTAAGAAAAATCACCATCATCCAGTGCTATGCCCCAACTGAGGAAGCGTCGGACGCCGAGAAGGACGAATTTTACAGCCAACTTAGCGCGGTTTTCAGAAGCTCGCCGAATGGAGACATCACTATAGTAATGGGAGATATTAATGCTAAGGTTGGCCAGGACAACACAGCGTTGAAGCATGTTCTGGGTAACCACGGTATCGGGGAACGGAACGACAATGGAGAGCGGTTTGTTGACTTCTGTAACGCAAATCAGCTAGTCATTGGAGGTACTCTGTTCGAGCATAGGATCTCGCACAAGATAAGTTGGTTATCCACAGATCGTCAATGTACAGCGAACTCAATCGATCACTTTGCTATTAGCAAGCGCTTTAAAAATTGTCTTCTCGACGTCCGAAACAGACGCGGTGCTGATGTAGGGTTAGCTCGCGATCACCATCTTATGCTTGCCTACGTTCGTCTTCGAATTGCTTCAGTACATGGAAATCGGCAAAACTTCCTGCGTACACCCAGGTACAATACCGACAGATTACGGGATCCTACAGTGCGCCAAAGATATAAGGACCGCCTCGCCGCAGAAGCAGAAGTCATCAGCATTGCCACGCCAGAAAATGCAGACCAACACTGGAGCAATGTGAAAAAGGCCTTTGCAACTGCCGCAACTGAGTCTGTGGGTATAAGGCAGAGAAGCCAAAGCACATGGCTTTCTGCAGATACATGGAGTAAGATTGAAGAAAGGAACGCAATTAGATCCCAACTTGCGGCTGCCTCAGTAGGTGAGAGATTTAACATCGAGTCTCAGTACCGTAGGAAAAGGAAAGAAGTGCAGCGTAGTGTCAGACGTGACAAAAGGAGGCGCGTAAATGTTCTCGCAGAACAGGCAGAGGAAGCAGCATCTAGGTGCGACAGTGGTACCGTCTACAAGATAACCAAGGAATTGGTTGGAAACAACAACTCCCGGAAACAACACCTCGTCAAGGATGTAGACGGCACCCTGCTAGTTACGGATGAGGATCAGCTCAGGAGATGGAAGGAACATTTTGCTAGCGTGCTCAACTACATAGGCGATAGCGGAATTGTTCCAGCCCCTAACCCAAATGAGCTATTCGTAGAAACTAGTTCCCGTATTCGCACCTGCCCTCCCAGTTTAGCCGAGATAACATCAGCAATCAAATCCCTCAAGAACAACAAAGCGGTAGGTTTGGACGGAATTCCCGCTGAGCTCTACCAAGCAGATCCACAAACATCAGCGAAGTTGCTACACCCCTTAATAGCACAGGCATGGGAGAACGAAAGTTTCCCCATTGAATGGAAAAAAGGGATGATCGTCAAACTGCCAAAAAAGGGAAATCTTACGGATTGCGGAAACTGGAGAGGGATCTGTGTCCTCCCCGCGGTGGCAAAGATAATGGCGAAAATAATCTTGGAATGAATCAAAGAACATCTCGATTCTACTCTCGACAAAGAGCAAATGGGATTTCGTGCAGGCTCATCCTGCATTGATCACATCAACACCTTGAGGATCATAATAGAACAATGCGTGGAGTTCCGTTCCCCTCTTCATTTGCTCTTCATCGACTTCGAAAAGGCTTTCGATAGTTTGAATCGAGATTTCATTTGGTCAGCTTTACGTAGGAGAGGAGTACCCGAGAAGATTATCGCCGTTATAAAGGCTACCTACGAGGGTGCATCGTGTCAAGTCTTACACAACGGAAAGGTATCAGAGGACTTCGATATCCATAGCAGAGTTCGTCAAGGATGTTTGCTATCTCCACTACTTTTCCTGGTGGTTATAGGGGATGTCCTTCATGCAGCTCTAGCCGAGCAAGCGCGTGGAATTCGATGGACGATGTTTTCGTTCCTGCAACATCTTGATTACGCTGACGATATTTGTTTGCTCTCGCACAACATTATGGATCTTCACCATATGGTGACTAATCTGGAATGCGAGGCAAACAAAGTCGGTTTGAGGATCAACACCGGGAAAACAAAAATCCTCAACATTTCTGAATCTTCTTCTCAAGTTGTCGTTGCGGGACAGCAGGTTGATGCGGTGGACAACTTCCTGTACCTCGGTAGTGTTGTCTCAAAAGACGGCGGTGGTACGGATGAAGATGTTAACTGCCGAATCGGCAAAGCTAAAGCTGCTTTCGGCATGCTGTCTAAAGTTTGGAGGAGCAACGTCTACAGTACGAAAACCAAGCTGCGACTGTTCCGGTCGAACGTAGAGTCAGTGCTACTTTATGGGTGTAGTACATGGAAAGTGACCGCCTCTGTCACAAGGAAGCTACAAACTTTCGAAAATAGATGTCTCCGAAACATCCTAAGGATTTTTTGGCCGAACACCATCTCCAACCAAGAACTCCTTCGGAGAACGGGCCAAAGTCCTATTGACATCGTTATTAGGAAAAGGAAGTGGCAGTGGATTGGTCACACCCTACGTCGTGGTGCAGACTCTATTGCAAGACATGTAATGGAGTGGGATCCACTCATCCAAGATGGCAGAAGACCTGGAGGCCAGAGAAAATCTTGGCGCAGAACAGTCGACAAGGAATCACAAAAGCTCGGTAAAAGTTGGGGACAGCTAAAATACATTTCCAGAAACCGAACGAGATGGCGTGTAGCGGTAGTTGACGCCCTGTGCCCCTTAGAGGGGTCAAGGATCTAAGTAAGTAAGTAAAGTAATTAGAGAAGGTGTGCACCAGGGAAGCGTCTTGAGTCCTTTGCTCTTTATTACTGTGACTTTCTGCTTGAGGATAAGGGACGGACCCCAAACTGAATCAGTTTTTCTTTGCTGATGATGTAGCCATCATAATTGAAGATCCTGTGTCCTTGCAACGAGCACTTGATGTATAGGTGGCTGTTCTGGAGGGAAATGGATACCGCATTAGCGCGAAAAAGACCGAATACCTATGCTGCCCATTTTCAGATCCACACAGGCCTTTTCCGGACATCTTTTTGAATGGAACAGTGCTCCCCAAGTGCGAAGAGTTTAAATATTTTGGATTAATGATCAATAGCGAAGGATCTTGTGATGACAACATCAAACAACGCGTTAGCGTGGGTTCTATGAAGTGGCGGGAAAACTCCGCCATCTTCTGTGATATAAATATGCCCCTAAGCTGAAAGGAAATCTCTACACGGCAGTTGTTCGTCCAGCGCTTACATACGGTTCACAGTGTTGGACAATGTACAAGAAGTATGAGAGTAAATTAACGGCAGCTGAAATGAAGATGCTTCGCATGACAGTAGGAGTGAAAAAGCGTGATCGAATAAAAAGCAAGAGAACCCGAGGAAGCCTACACGTCAAAAATACCATCTTGGACAAAATACAGCATGACCAACTTAGCTGATACTGTAATGTACAAAGACGATACCATAAAAACCCAGTTCAAAAGGCAATAGCACAAGACGGTCCAACACTATCGCGGAAGAAAGGCAGGCACAAAAACTCCTGTATAAATCAAATGCAACGACACCTGCATTTAGTTGGCCTCAGACATGGAACAATCCAAAACCGGGAGGTCTGTCGACGTTTTCTGAGGTCAACCCGGCGAACCCCACAAGTGGAACCTTCGGTGAAGCAGTTGAGTGGGAGAGTTGTGGTCTCCCTCGAGATCATGACAATCGCCGGTTAAATGAAGAAGAAGAAGAAAAAGCCACCCGGGATCAGCCACTGACATCAAAGGATGGTTAGAGTAAAAAAAAAACTTTTTTCTGTCCTTAAATATGTCGCTAGACGAAACCAGAGTTTTTTTTTTAATAATTACTGACACTCCTCTATCGCCGCCCCAGATACCGCACGACCTTCTGAAAGCGAATTTTCAAGCTCCCAGAGTCTTTACCAAACCATATGCTATTTGTTGAAACAGGAATCTCACCGCTCACCACGACTTCATCATTTAAACTTCATTGCGAAAAATATGGTACTGGACGGAGAAAGGTTGACCAAAGGAGTAGCAAGTTATGTGAGAGAGAAGAGAATATATATTTATTTTTACTTTTTATTTTATTTTCAAAGGATACAATATAAATAAATTTACATCGTCCGGGATATAATGCCGGGGTATACATTATGCCCATATGGCGGAGAAGAGAATATTGTTTTCACTTCGTGAAATACTTATCTCAAGTTTGGTTGTTCTTCCCTAAAAAAAATTAAAAAAGGGTTTCTTAAATATACTTTAGTTGTTTTTCTGTATTTAAATAAAGAATAAGCGTGGTCTAAACTAGACTTTAGTCTTGTTACGGTAAGATTTCCCGGAACAAAAACCATTCCTTATAAGTTCTTAAAACCTTCGTCTGACTATGTTGTTTGGTCATAGTCAAACTCTCGATATCTGTTTTCCCCTCCATCCCAACCCTTCCCATTTTTCGACCCATACTTTTAGTCCGTTGTCATCATGGAGCTTTTGAGAGTTGTTTAGAGAGGATAACAATATAGGTACCCGATTCTTTATTATGGAGTATTTCGTGTTGAGCCAGCGGATGGGCTGGAGACCCACACGTCACCTACTATTTCGTGTTGAGCCAGCGGATGGGCTGGAGACTCACACGCCACCTATTTGTTCGTGTTGAGACAGCGTATGGGCTGGAGACTCGCACGCCATCTTTACTGAGAGCAACGAACCCCAATCTACTTCAAATGGATATTAGAAACAACACAACAACATAAATATTTAATTTAACTTTTCACATTTTTAAACAAGGCTATGAGCCCATCCTAATTCACAAAAATTAAATTTAACTTTATTAACATTGACCGACATTCAAGAATGGAGCGCTAAACGCTTATCCCCAATTCCCCCAAATCTGCATAAAGGTACACCGAATAGTAGATTGCACGTTAGGCAGTTTAATTTAAGTATTTGCCTTCCTGCTTCGTTTCCTCAAAAATATTTATAAAGCAGTTCAGAAATTGTATAGTTCTTTTTCGAAACATTTTCAAAAAATTAGAATTAATATTAGGCGTTTTTCTTTTTTAGCTCAGAAAAGAGTTCTGAACAGAGTCCGAGCATATCGAGCATGCTCTGAACATCCTCTGAACAAAGCGTTTCTGGTTCTGAGCGCTCAGAATTATTTTTGAAACACACCTGAACACTAAACTGTCACTTTTTTTTTCAATTTCAACTATCAAATGCTTGTGTTCAGCATTCAACTCGGTCTGATCAGTTATTTTATTCTGAGCTCATAGAGCGCGCTCTGAATAAGCTCGGAACACGTTCAGAACTAAAAAAGAAACACAAATTTGAAGCTCTGAACGTTCAGAGGTAAAAAAGAAACACAATTTTTTGTTTGACAGTCCAGGCTCTGCTCTGAACTAAAAAAGAAAAACGCCTAATGTAGAGTAGCTGAGAGAATGCTCAGAAATGTATTTTCAACTTTTTATAGTTTCTTTATTTTTCTCAAAGGTATTATTGTGAATATGTCTAGATACGGCCTTGGATTCGTCAAGTTTTGGGATAACGCCAACAACTTGGGGAATTCAGTGAATGTTTGGGTAAAAGAGAGTTTCGATGGAACTCAACTTCGGAGTGATACCGCAACCGAGTTCCACGATAGCTATTGCATAAGAGTGTGAATGTGTGAGTGAAAGAGGGCGGCCAATAGAGGACAAAGGCTAAGCAAGATCAACCACTTCTTGGTTGACTGTCATAGCCGTGAGGTTTAATTTTGATTTTGAATTTGAGAAAAAGAAAAAGAAATAATAAAGAGCCGAAAATAATTTTAAGTTAAAAATAATTAGAAATTAGATATCGATAGTGTCTTTGGTTTTTGGAAAGTGTTTCAAAGAAAGAATTAAGTGGAAAAAGGAAAAGGAACTCGCTTTGATGAAAGGAGTTGGAAATCGTCAGAACGGGGCGAAGGATAGTTAAAGAGGAAAGAGCAGGAAGAGGAAAAGAAAGGAATTGAGATAAGTAGAGTGTTTATTTTATTCGTTTGATAAATTGTTTGAATTTTAATTCGGTTGGCTTTTGGTTTAATCGTTGTCTTAAATCCCTAAATTGAGGGACTCGTGACCCATTTCTTAGAGTAGCTTATTTCTTTGTTAATTTTCATATCGGGACCTAGTGATAGCGGTCCATTCTTGCGGTCTTCATTTTGTAATTTTCTTTGTTTTATTTTATATTATAATTTTCTTTGGATTTGTCCTCCGACAATTCATTAACATTTAATTTTGTACTCTCTTTTTATCGAAAAGATTATGGGTTTTAATCCAGGCGAAAGCCAAGGTTTCCCAGACATTATTTATCAATAAAAATATTTTTTGCTTCCCATTGGGAATAATACTTTGTGTTTCCTTCATAAATTGAAGACGAAATTTTCAGCACCCGGTCAAGGCAAACGACCCTATAAAAAGTTTCCTGGCGCCCACCCTACCACGTATGTACGTCACTGTACTTACAAACATAATTTAATAATTCTTCCCTATTATACATATATACCCATATACGTACTATTCTTTTTTTAACACACAGTTCTTTTTTTTCTTTCGATTCTGGTTGTTTACCTTTTTTTGTTCATATCTAATTCGACGAACCCACCCCAGCTGACTAGCCGGTTGGCTGCATCGTAGTTGCAGTATGTTGCAATATATCTTTCTCCCTATTCCCCTTTAATCGTCTTTCGTCAAATTGATCGACATTCCTCATTTCGATTTTAACTTTCGCGTGTGGCGGTTGCACAGAATAATTAAATTAATCCGTTTATTATATTATTGAATAACTAATGGGATTCGTATAATCCTAAGTCGCGGTTTTTAAGTATTATAATTCGTCTTCCTAATCATCATAAATCCCTTCTGTTAAATTCGGGAAATATTGCAACAATTGGCGCCCATACGTGTTGGTTAAACCTATATATATGTAGGAAAAATTGCATCGGAATAAAAACACACAAAACAATCTCCTTTTATTTACTTGGTTGGCTGTACCACAGTGGTTATTGTGTTTATTTATTGAGTTTTGGTGAAATTATTAATTGTTCCCTTTTTATAATTGAAAAAAAAAAAGTGCTCTACTAAAGTGCTTTTATCCCTAGGTTATTTTACAACAAATATAATGAAATACCTACAACAAGAAGTGGATTTTGTTTGGTTTTGGTGACAACAGCAACAACAAAGTGCAGGGAGTAGGTACATACATAATATTTATGTGCATTCCTACAAAATATTACTATATTACTATACATTACTTTTTTTCTATATTTATATTTGTTTATATACCTACGTTATATCATACCCATTATACTTTTTATTCAGTTTTTTTTACATTTTGGGGTACAGTTTTTTTAATACAAGTTTTTGTTGTTGCAAATCAGCTAATTTTTTTTGGTGAGCATTTAGTTAGAATTTATTTAGGTAAACAAGCTTAATTCAGTGTTCCCACTTTGCCAAAGTGTACTTTTCGTGTGAATAGTTTTTTTAATACTTTTTTATTGAAGTTATAAATTTTGTTTGTGTTTTATTAGTTGTTAGTAATAAATTTTGTGGGATAGATTTTTGATAGTAAGAAAATTTTTGTTACAAGTTTTTTAAGTGAATTAAGTGATTTTAGTTGAGATTTTGGACGGACGGTCCAAAAAGTGAAAAACTTAGACTATTGAACTTGAGGAGTTCAATATAGTTGAAAGAAAACAAATTTGAGAATTTGTGTAGGGTTACCAAAGTGCATCAAATTTTAAATTTTGGTTATTTTATTTTAAATATTTTGTAACTTCGGCTTAATTTTTGTAGGTGAAAATTTTAGAATTTTCATAGGGTTGCCAACGTGCAAAGTTCATTTTTTTTTCAGTAAGTTTTAAATTGGTTTTAATACTTTTTCTCAAGTTTTACTTTTAAATAGTTTTAAATATTCGCAAATTTAAAAACGTTTTGAGTTTTTTTGTTAAAAGTTTTGAAAGTATTTCGGTGCAAGAAATTATATTTATAGGAAGTTTAGGTATTTTTCTTTTTTGTTCTATATATTAATTTTTTGTGAATCTCTTATAATGGAGGTAAACAGATTATCACAAGATGAGCTAGCATACGAGATGGAGTGGCGGGGTTTAGCAGTAGCCACAGTTGAGGAAATGCGAAAATCGCTTAGGGTTGCCATCAAGTTAGAACGTAGGAATTTTTTTGTAGCTCCCGCTTATCCATTCACTTTTGAAGACGATATAATGGCGGTTGAGAAAAAGTTAGTAGAATTAGGGAAACTTTTAGAAAATCCTCCAAAGTCAGAAACTTCAAAGGTGTATTTGAAGATTTTGACGAAAGTAGAGTGGGGATTGCGTAGGTTAGATAGGTCTATACCAGAAAACAATGAGCAGGAGAAGAGCAAGCATGCTCTGAAAAATAAATTAGTTATGGCAATGGCCGAGTTAGAAGGGGATGACGATGAAGAAGACGATGATGATGAAGAGGAAAATGAAAATGAGGAGGAAAAGAAACAGGATAGGAAAAAAAGTTCAGAGGTTGAAAAACAGCGTTCAGCTGAACCTACAAATTTTGCGTCGGTGAATACTTCTGCCAATACATCGACAGCATTAGGAGTGGCAGATAGTAGGATTGGTGGCATTAGGGATATAGCTAGAAGGGAAAGTCCTATAGTAGAGAAAGTTGTTGTTAAGCAATAAAAATGTGAGCAAATTTATAAATGGGATGCGAAGTTCACGGGTGAGCGCTGTGGTGCCTCCGTGAACGCATTTATAGAAAAAGTAGAGGAAATGCGACAGTCCCGTGGGGTGACCGAAGCACAACTTTTAAGGTCCGCGGTAGAGTTATTTGTAGGAAAAGCGTTAATATGGTTTAGGGCAGTTAGGCTTAGTGTAAATTCGTGGTCAGAACTCATCAGGGAATTGAAACTGGAGTTCTTGCCACCGAATTACGATGATTCATTGTTAAATAAGATTAGACATCGAACACAGGGACGTGACGATTGAATCGGCGTCTACGTGGCTACGATGCAAAATTTGTTCGGCAGGCTTTCCGTACAAATTTCAGAAAGGAGGAAGCTGTCAATCATTCAGAGGAATTTGACACCTTTCTACCAGACGCAACTTGGTTTAGCTAGACCAAATTGCATTTCTGATTTAGTTGAGTTAGGTAGAGATTTGGAGGCGAACGTCGAATCATATGTTCCCCCACCTAATAGTAGAAGTAGGAACTTATTAGAACCAGATTTGGCATACGTAGGTATAAATACACAGGGACATAATCCAACAGTTTCGGTTGTTACGGAGAACAACCAAATTGTTCGTCAGGGACCAAATTCGAACCCATTTTCAAATAATAGTGTAGGTCATAATGTTAGGTGTTATAATTGCAATGGAGAAGGCCATTATGCAAATAGGTGTTCCGTTGTTAGGCGTTGCTATGGTTGTGGTAGAGTTGGAGTTAACCGAAATAACTGCCAACAATGTTCGGGAAACGGGAGACGAACTTTCGGGTCAGTAGGACGAGAGTTCCGTTAAAATCTTTTAGGTTGCCTACTGGTAACCAGTCGGCATTACATTTAGGGTTCACGCTTGAGCAAAATGGTAGATATCAACGACCGTATCTTGGCGTTGAAATTTATGGTATAAACATGTTAGGGTTATTAGATTCAGGTGCTACACGCACAATCATAGGTAAAGACGGATGGGAAATTTTATAGGATTTAGGGCTAAACTTAGGGAAAACCAATGTAGGAAATGTTATTTTGGCAGATGGTGCAGGTATTGGAGTGGAAGGTGTAGTTTCACTTCCAATTAGAGTTAAAGAGAAAGTAGTTCTCATAAAATGTATCGTTATTCCTCGCCTTCCTCACAAACTGATTTAAGGAGCAGACTTTTGGGCTCTATCGGGAGTGGTCCCGGATTTAAAATCAGGGGAATGGACATTTTCGAACCAATGTTCGTTGGCTTCGATATCCGTGGCGGATCATTTAACGGAATTAACGGAGACACAGACGAAAGAGTTAGATAGTTGTTTAGAAAAAGTTTTTAGTGATATGCCAGAAGGGTTAGGGTGCACACAGATGGTAGAGCACAAAATTAGGACGGAAGCTGAACCAATCAAGCAACGGTATTATCCGGTGTCTCCTGTGGTTCAGTCTTTCATAGATAAGGAATTAGAAGAAATGTTAAAAGATGGAGTTATAGAACAATCTGACAGTCCATGGGCTTCTCCCATTGCCATGATTAAGAAGAAAGATGGCACGTATAGGTTTTGTGTAGATTATAGGAAGTTGAATGAGGTTACGGCTAGGGATGCATACCCCCTTCCATATATTACGGCCATCTTAGATAAACTTAATAATGCTAGGTTTTTGAGCTCACTGGATATCAAATCTGCATATTGGCAGATTCCAGTTGAGAAAGATTCTCGAAAGTATACTGCTTTTACTGTTCCAGGTAGGGGTTTATTTCAATTCTTAAGAATGCCGTTCGGGTTGCATAATGCACCTGCAACTTGGCAAAGATTTATAGATCAAGTCTTAGGGCCAGAGTTAGAACCATATGTTTTCGTCTATCTCGATGATATCATCATCGTGACAGATACTTTTGAAAAACATATGGAAGTTTTGAACGAAGTTTTTAGGAGATTAATCAAAGCAGGTTTAAAAGTAGGTAGGGAAAAATGTCAGTTTGTTAGGCCATCTTTAAAATTTCTGGGCTATGTTGTGGACAGAAACGGTTTACACATGGACCCAGAAAAGATAGAAAGTATGTTAGGAATTCCATCGCCAAAGAATGTTAAGCAAGTTAGGAGTTTTATCGGAACGGTATCCTGGTATAGGAGATTTATCCCAAATTTTGCGAGTTTGGTGAAACCGTTATCCGATCTCTTAAAGAAAAATAAGAAGTTTGAATGGAGTAGGGAATGTGAAGAAAGCTTTAGAAAAGCTAAAGAATGTCTAGTTGCAGCACCCATCCTGACGTGTCCGGATTTTTCAAAGCCATTTGTCGTTCAGACAGATGCTTCTGATTTTGGGATTGGGGCTGTCTTGACACAGGATTTTGAGGAGGGAGAGAAGGTGGTTTGCTATTTGAGCAGATCACTTAATAGGTGTGAAAGGAACTATTCGACCACAGAAAAAGAGTGTCTAGCTGTTCTGTGGGCAATAGAAAAGTTGCGGCCATATCTGGAGGGAGTGAGATCTAAGGTTATTACCGATCACTACTCTTTGATATGGTTGAGCAAGTTGAAGGACCCAGCGGGTAGGCTGGCTCGATGGGCTGTACGTATGCAGCAGTTCGAGTTCGACATTGTTCACCGCAAAGTTAAGGATCATGTAGTGCCAGATATGCTTTCGAGAAGCGTACCGGTGTTAGCCGGGATTTCAGAGCCTACAACCGATCCGTGGATAGGGAAAATGATAGGAGAAGTGGAAAAGAAACCGTTATCTTTTCCAGCTTGGAGAGTAGAGCAGGGAAAATTGTTTAAGTTTGTGAAAGCAAACCATATAGTAGTGCATGACACTAATAGTGAATGGAAATTAGTTGTTCCAAAGAGTGATAGGAAAAAGGTGTTGGAAGAAAATCATGACCATCCGTTAGCAGGGCATATGGGGGTAAAGAAAACTTTTGCTATGATAGGAGATAAATATTACTGGCCAAAAATGAGGTCAGATATTACTAGGTATGTGAAGAATTGTAAGGTTTGTCAAAGCGTGAAACCAATTAATGAAAAACCGGCTGGGTTGATGACGGAGAGAAAAGGGGTTAGTAATCCTTGGGAAATGTTATGTGTAGATTTAGTTGGTCCACTTCCTAAATCAAATAGAGGGTTTATTTATATTTTGACTGTCGTGGATTATTTCACGAAATTTCCTTTATTGTTTCCCTTGAGGTCTGCTACGGCAAAATCTGTTTGCAAAGAATTAGAAGACAATGTCTTTTTGCTATTCGGGGTCCCTAAATTTTTAGTTTGCGATAACGGTCCGCAATTTAAAAGTAAGGAATTAAAGTCTTTATGTGATAGTTACGGTTATACCATAAAGTTTACGGCACATTACCATCCACAGGCTAATCCGTCAGAACGGATTAATCAAATTTTAAAGACGACACTTAGGGCTTACGTTTCAGAAAACCATAGGGCTTGGGACTCGCAGTTGGCGAAAGTAGCGTGCAGTATACGCACGGCCCAGCATGAAGTTTTAGGTGTATCGCCGTATTATGCAAATTTTGGTCGAGGTATGGTGACTTTTGGAGGCGAATCCTTAACCACCATTCCGCATGATAGGGGCGATAATACGGACGATACTAGGGAACAGTTTAGGAAACTTAGGGAGGAGATAGGGAAAAAGTTAGAGTCGGCAACCAAGAAGGCAGCGAAAATATATAACCTTCGTCGGAGAGACGTTCAGTATCTCCCGAACGAATTGGTTTGGCGACGTAACTTCACCCTATCTGAAGCAGCGAACTATTATACAGCAAAATTAGCGCCTAAATTTCTAGGCCCGTTTCTAATTAAGAAGCGAGTATCGCCGTGGACTTATGTCCTAGTAGACGAAAAAGGTACGAATCGAGTTACCTGGAACGTTAAGGATTTAAAGCCTTACTGCGACGAACCCGAAGGATCCGAAAATTAGTCGTGTAGCGGATGAGCTACACTAAGAGGTACTGAGAGTTTTCAAACTCTGTGATGTGCTTACTCTCGCCTGGAGCGATCGAGTTCTTTTTAGTTGTGTTGTTTAATGGTGTATATATTCCATTATTGTGTTGTTAAAACCTTTTAATTATCCCTTTTTACTTCGCTTTCATTTCTGAAAGCCAACTTCAACTCCTCGGTAGGTAAGGGTGGAATTTGTTACGGTAAGATTTCCCGCAACAAAAACCATTCCTTATAAGTTCTTAAAACCTTCGTCTGACTATGTTGTTTGGTCATAGTCAAACTCTCGATATCTGTTTTCCCCTCCATCCCAACCCTTCCCATTTTTCGACCCATACTTTTAGTCCGTTGTCCTCATGGAGCTTTTGAGAGTTGCTCAGAGAGGATAACAATATAGGTACCTGATTCTTTATTATGGAGTATTTCGTGTTGAGCCAGCGGATGGGCTGGAGACCCACACGTCACCTACTATTTCGTGTTGAGCCAGCGGATGGGCTGGAGACTCACACGCCACCTATTTGTTCGTGTTGAGACAGCGGATGGGCTGGAGACTCGCACGCCATCTTTACTGAGTGCAACGAACCCCAATCTACTTCAAATGGATATTAGAAACAACACAACAACATAAATATTTAATTTAACTTTTCACATTTTTAAACAAGGCTATGAGCCCATCCTAATTCACATAAATTAAATTTAACTTTATTAACATGGACCGACATTCAAGAATGGAGCGATTAACGCTTATCCCCAATTCCCCCAAATCTGCACAAAGGTCCACCGAATAGTAGATTGCGCGTTAGGCAGTTTAATTTAAGTATTTGCCTGCTTCCTGCTTCGTTTCCTCAAAAATATTTATAAAGCAGTTCAGAAATTGTATAGTTCTTTTTTGAAACATTTTCAAAAAATTAGAATTAATAATGTAGAGTAGCTGAGAGAATGCTCAGAAATGTATTTTCAACTTTTTATAGTTTCTTTATTTTTCTCAAAGGTATTATTGTGAATATGTCTAGATACGGCCTTGGATTCGTCAAGTTTTGGGATAACGCCAACAACTTGGGGAATTCAGTGAATGTGTGGGTAAAAGAGAGTTTCGATGGAACTCAACTTCGGAGTGATACCGCAACCGAGTTCCACGATAGCTATTGCATAAGAGTGTGAATGTGTGAAAGAAAGAGGGCGGCCAATAGAGGACAAAGGCTAAGCAAGATCAACCACTTCTTGGTTGACTGTCATAGCCGTGAGGTTTAATTTTGATTTTGAATTTGAGAAAAAGAAAAAGAAATAATAAAGAGCCGAAAATAATTTTAAGTTAAAAATAATTAGAAATTAGATAGTGTCTTTGGTTTTTGGAAAGTGTTTCAAAGAAAGAATTAAGTGGAAAAAGGAAAAGGAACTCGCTTTGATGAAAGGAGTTGGAAATCGTCAGAACGGGGCGAAGGATAGTTAAAGAGGAAAGAGCAGGAAGAGGAAAAGAAAGGAATTGAGATAAGTAGAGTGTTTATTTTATTCGTTTGATAAATTGTTTGAATTTTAATTTGGTTGGCTTTTGGTTTAATCGTTGTCTTAAATCCCTAAATTGAGGGACTCGTGACCCATTTCTTAGAGTAGCTTATTTCTTTGTTAATTTTCATATCGGGACCTAGTGATAGCGGTCCATTCTTGCGGTCTTCATTTTGTAATTTTCTTTGTTTTATTTTATATTATAATTTTCTTTGGATTTGTCCTCCGACAATTCATTAACATTTAATTTTGTACTCTCTTTTTATCGAAAAGATTATGGGTTTTAATCCAGGCGAAAGCCAAGGTTTCCCAGACATTATTTATCAATAAAAATATTTTTTGCTTCCCATTGGGAATAATACTTTGTGTTTCCTTCATAAATTGAAGACGAAATTTTCAGCACCCGGTCAAGGCAAACGACCCTATAAAAAGTTTCCTGGCGCCCACCCTACCACGTATGTACGTCACTGTACTTACAAACATAATTTAATAATTCTTCCCTATTATACATATATACCCATATACGTACTATTCTTTTTTTAACACACAGTTCTTTTTTTTCTTTCGATTCGGGTTGTTTACCTTTTTTTGTTCATATCTAATTCGACGAACCCACCCCAGCTGACTAGCCGGTTGGCTGCATCGTAGTTGCAGTATGTTGCAATATATCTTTCTCCCTATTCCCCTTTAATCGTCTTTCGTCAAATTGATTGACATTCCTCATTTCGATTTTAACTTTCGCGTGTGCCGGTTGCACAGAATAATAAAATTAATCCGTTTATTATATTATTGAATAACTAATGGGATTCGTATAATCCTAAGTCGCGGTTTTTAAGTATTATAATTTGTCTTCCTAATCATCATAAATCCCTTCTGTTAAATTCGGGAAATATTGCAACAATTGGCGCCCATACGTGTTGGTTAAACCTATATATATGTAGGAAAAATTGCATCGGAATAAAAACACACAAAACAATCTCCTTTTATTTACTTGGTTGGCTGTACCACAGTGGTTATTGTGTTTATTTATTGAGTTTTGGTGAAATTATTAATTGTTCCCTTTTTATAATTGAAAAAAAAAGTGCTCTACTAAAGTGTTTTTATCCCTAGGTTATTTTACAACAAATATAATGAAATACCTACAACAAGAAGTGGATTTTGTTTGGTTTTGGTGACAACAGCAACAACAAAGTGCAGGGAGTAGGTACATACATAATATTTATGTGCATTCCTACAAAATATTACTATATTACTATATATTACTTTTTTTCTATATTTATATTTGTTTATATACCTACGTTATATCATACCCATTATACTTTTTATTCAGTTTTTTTTACATTTTGGGGTACAGTTTTTTTAATACAAGTTTTTGTTGTTGCAAATCAGCTAATTTTTTTTGGTGAGCATTTAGTTAGAATTTATTTAGGTAAACAAGCTTAATTCAGTGTTCCCACTTTGCCAAAGTGTACTTTTCGTGTGAATAGTTTTTTTAATACTTTTTTATTGAAGTTATAAATTTTGTTTGTGTTTTATTAGTTGTTAGTAATAAATTTTGTGGGATAGATTTTTGATAGTAAGAAAATTTTTGTTACAAGTTTTTTAAGTGAATTAAGTGATTTTAGTTGAGATTTTGGACGGACGGTCCAAAAAGTGAAAAACTTAGACTATTGAACTTGAGGAGTTCAATATAGTTGAAAGAAAACAAATTTGAGAATTTGTGTAGGGTTACCAAAGTGCATCAAATTTTAAATTTTGGTTATTTTATTTTAAATATTTTGTAACTTCGGCTTAATTTTTGTAGGTGAAAATTTTAGAATTTTCATAGGGTTGCCAACGTGCAAAGTTCATTTTTTTTTCAGTAAGTTTTAAATTGGTTTTAATACTTTTTCTCAAGTTTTACTTTTAAATAGTTTTAAATATTCGCAAATTTAAAAACGTTTTGAGTTTTTTTGTTAAAAGTTTTGAAAGTATTTCGGTGCAAGAAATTATATTTATAGGAAGTTTAGGTAGTTTTCTTTTTTGTTCTATATATTAATTTTTTGTGAATCTCTTACAATGGAGGTAAACAGATTATCACAAGATGAGCTAGCATACGAGATGGAGTGGCGGGGTTTAGCAGTAGCCACAGTTGAGGAAATGCGAAAATCGCTTAGGGTTGCCATCAAGTTAGAACGTAGGAATTTTTTTGTAGCTCCCGCTTATCCATTCACTTTTGAAGACGATATAATGGCGGTTGAGAAAAAGTTAGTAGAATTAGGGAAACTTTTAGAAAATCCTCCAAAGTCAGAAACTTCAAAGGTGTATTTGAAGATTTTGACGAAAGTAGAGTGGGGATTGCGTAGGTTAGATAGGTCTATACCAGAAAACAATGAGCAGGAGAAGAGCAAGCATGCTCTGAAAAATAAATTAGTTATGGCAATGGCCGAGTTAGAAGGGGATGACGATGAAGAAGACGATGATGATGAAGAGGAAAATGAAAATGAGGAGGAAAAGAAACAGGATAGGAAAAAAAGTTCAGAGGTTGAAAAACAGCGTTCAGCTGAACCTACAAATTTTGCGTCGGTGAATACTTCTGCCAATACATCGACAGAATTAGGAGTGGCAGATAGTAGGATTGGTGGCATTAGGGATATAGCTAGAAGGGAAAGTCCTATAGTAGAGAAAGTTGTTGTTAAGCAATAAAAATGTGAGCAAATTTATAAATGGGATGCGAAGTTCACGGGTGAGCGCTGTGGTGCCTCCGTGAACGCATTTATAGAAAAAGTAGAGGAAATGCGACAGTCCCGTGGGGTGACCGAAGCACAACTTTTAAGGTCCGCGGTAGAGTTATTTGTAGGAAAAGCGTTAATATGGTTTAGGGCAGTTAGGCTTAGTGTAAATTCGTGGTCAGAACTCATCAGGGAATTGAAACTGGAGTTCTTGCCACCGAATTACGACGATTCATTGTTAAATAAGATTAGACATCGAACACAGGGACGTGACGATTCAATCGGCGTCTACGTGGCTACGATGCAAAATTTGTTCGGCAGGCTTTCCGTACAAATTTCAGAAAGGAGGAAGCTGTCAATCATTCAGAGGAATTTGACACCTTTCTACCAGACGCAACTTGGTTTAGCTAGACCAAATTGCATTTCTGATTTAGTTGAGTTAGGTAGAGATTTGGAGGCGAACGTCGAATCATATGTTCCCCCACCTAATAGTAGAAGTAGGAACTTATTAGAACCAGATTTGGCATACGTAGGTATAAATACACAGGGACATAATCCAACAGTTTCGGTTGTTACGGAGAACAACCAAATTGTTCGTCAGGGACCAAATTCGAACCCATTTTCAAATAATAGTGTAGGTCATAATGTTAGGTGTTATAATTGCAATGGAGAAGGCCATTATGCAAATAGGTGTTCCGTTGTTAGGCGTTGCTATGGTTGTGGTAGAGTTGGAGTTAACCGAAATAACTGCCAACAATGTTCGGGAAACGGGAGACGAACTTTCGGGTCAGTAGGACGAGAGTTCCGTTAAAATCTTTTAGGTTGCCTACTGGTAACCAGTCGGCATTACATTTAGGGTTCACGCTTGAGCAAAATGGTAGAGATCAACGACCGTATCTTGGCGTTGAAATTTATGGTATAAACATGTTAGGGTTATTAGATTCAGGTGCTACACGCACAATCATAGGTAAAGACGGATGGGAAATTTTATAGGATTTAGGGCTAAACTTAGGGAAAACCAATGTAGGAAATGTTATTTTGGCAGATGGTGCAGGTATTGGAGTGGAAGCTGTAGTTTCACTTCCAATTAGAGTTAAAGAGAAAGTAGTTCTCATAAAATGTATCGTTATTCCTCGCCTTCCTCACAAACTGATTTAAGGAGCAGACTTTTGGGCTCTATCGGGAGTGGTCCCGGATTTAGAATCAGGGGAATGGACATTTTCGAACCAATGTTCGTTGGCTTCGATATCCGTGGCGGATCATTTAACGGAATTAACGGAGACACAGACGAAAGAGTTAGATAGTTGTTTAGAAAAAGTTTTTAGTGATATGCCAGAAGGGTTAGGGTGCACACAGATGGTAGAGCACAAAATTAGGACGGAAGCTGAACCAATCAAGCAACGGTATTATCCGGTGTCTCCTGTGGTTCAGTCTTTCATAGATAAGGAATTAGAAGAAATGTTAAAAGATGGAGTTATAGAACAATCTGACAGTCCATGGGCTTCTCCCATTGCCATGATTAAGAAGAAAGATGGCACGTATAGGTTTTGTGTAGATTATAGGAAGTTGAATGAGGTTACGGCTAGGGATGCATACCCCCTTCCATATATTACGGCCATCTTAGATAAACTTAATAATGCTAGGTTTTTGAGCTCACTGGATATCAAAACTGCATATTGGCAGATTCCAGTTGAGAAAGATTCTCGAAAGTATACTGCTTTTACTGTTCCAGGTAGGGGTTTATTTCAATTCTTAAGAATGCCGTTCGGGTTGCATAATGCACCTGCAACTTGGCAAAGATTTATAGATCAAGTCTTAGGGCCAGAGTTAGAACCATATGTTTTCGTCTATCTCGATGATATCATCATCGTGACAGATACTTTTGAAAAACATATGGAAGTTTTGAACGAAGTTTTTAGGAGATTAATCAAAGCAGGTTTAAAAGTAGGTAGGGAAAAATGTCAGTTTGTTAGGCCATCTTTAAATTTTCTGGGCTATGTTGTGGACAGAAACGGTTTACACATGGACCCAGAAAAGATAGAAAGTATGTTAGGAATTCCATCGCCAAAGAATGTTAAGCAAGTTAGGAGTTTTATCGGAACGGTATCCTGGTATAGGAGATTTATCCCAAATTTTGCGAGTTTGGTGAAACCGTTACCCGATCTCTTAAAGAAAAATAAGAAGTTTGAATGGAGTAGGGAATGTGAAGAAAGCTTTAGAAAAGCTAAAGAATGTCAAGTTGCAGCACCCATCCTGACGTGTCTGGATTTTTCAAAGCCATTTGTCGTTCAGACAGATGCTTCTGATTTTGGGATTGGGGCTGTCTTGACACAGGATTTTGAGGAGGGAGAGAAGGTGGTTTGCTATTTGAGCAGATCACTTAATAGGTGTGAAAGGAACTATTCGACCACAGAAAAAGAGTGTCTAGCTGTTCTGTGGGCAATAGAAAAGTTGCGGCCATATCTGGAGGGAGTGAGATTTAAGGTTATTACCGATCACTACTCTTTGATATGGTTGAGCAAGTTGAAGGACAATCTGACAGTCCATGGGCTTCTCCCATTGCCATGATTAAGAAGAAAGATGGCACGTATAGGTTTTGTGTAGATTATAGGAAGTTGAATGAGGTTACGGCTAGGGATGCATACCCCCTTCCATATATTACGGCCATCTTAGATAAACTTAATAATGCTAGGTTTTTGAGCTCACTGGATATCAAATCTGCATATTGGCAGATTCCAGTTGAGAAAGATTCTCGAAAGTATACTGCTTTTACTGTTCCAGGTAGGGGTTTATTTCAATTCTTAAGAATGCCGTTCGGGTTGCATAATGCACCTGCAACTTGGCAAAGATTTATAGATCAAGTCTTAGGGCCAGAGTTAGAACCATATGTTTTCGTCTATCTCGATGATATCATCATCGTGACAGATACTTTTGAAAAACATATGGAAGTTTTGAACGAAGTTTTTAGGAGATTAATCAAAGCAGGTTTAAAAGTAGGTAGGGAAAAATGTCAGTTTGTTAGGCCATCTTTAAAATTTCTGGGCTATGTTGTGGACAGAAACGGTTTACACATGGACCCAGAAAAGATAGAAAGTATGTTAGGAATTCCATTGCCAAAGAATGTTAAGCAAGTTAGGAGTTTTATCGGAACGGTATCCTGGTATAGGAGATTTATCCCAAATTTTGCGAGTTTGGTGAAACCGTTATCCGATCTCTTAAAGAAAAATAAGAAGTTTGAATGGAGTAGGG
Organism: Melangyna quadrimaculata; assembly: GCA_949320155.1. Taxonomy (NCBI): domain Eukaryota; kingdom Metazoa; phylum Arthropoda; class Insecta; order Diptera; family Syrphidae; genus Melangyna; species Melangyna quadrimaculata. The sequence goes on from OX439483.1 coordinate 262,870,485, forward strand.
AATGTGAAGAAAGCTTTAGAAAAGCTAAAGAATGTCTAGTTGCAGCACCCATCCTGACGTGTCCGGATTTTTCAAAGCCATTTGTCGTTCAGACAGATGCTTCTGATTTTGGGATTGGGGCTGTCTTGACACAGGATTTTGAGGAGGGAGAGAAGGTGGTTTGCTATTTGAGCAGATCACTTAATAGGTGTGAAAGGAACTATTCGACCACAGAAAAAGAGTGTCTAGCTGTTCTGTGGGCAATAGAAAAGTTGCGGCCATATCTGGAGGGAGTGAGATTTAAGGTTATTACCGATCACTACTCTTTGATATGGTTGAGCAAGTTGAAGGACCCAGCGGGTAGGCTGGCTCGATGGGCTGTACGTATGCAGCAGTTCGAGTTCGACATTGTTCACCGCAAAGTTAAGGATCATGTAGTGCCAGATATGCTTTCGAGAAGCGTACCGGTGTTAGCCGGGATTTCAGAGCCTACAACCGATCCGTGGATAGGGAAAATGATAGGAGAAGTGGAAAAGAAACCGTTATCTTTTCCAGCTTGGAGAGTAGAGCAGGGAAAATTGTTTAAGTTTGTGAAAGCAAACCATATAGTAGTGCATGACACTAATAGTGAATGGAAATTAGTTGTTCCAAAGAGTGATAGGAAAAAGGTGTTGGAAGAAAATCATGACCATCCGTTAGCAGGGCATATGGGGGTAAAGAAAACTTTTGCTATGATAGGAGATAAATATTACTGGCCAAAAATGAGGTCAGATATTACTAGGTATGTGAAGAATTGTAAGGTTTGTCAAAGCGTGAAACCAATTAATGAAAAACCGGCTGGGTTGATGACGGAGAGAAAAGGGGTTAGTAATCCTTGGGAAATGTTATGTGTAGATTTAGTTGGTCCACTTCCTAAATCAAGTAGAGGGTTTATTTATATTTTGACTGTCGTGGATTATTTCACGAAATTTCCTTTATTGTTTCCCTTGAGGTCTGCTACGGCAAAATCTGTTTGCAAAGAATTAGAAGACAATGTCTTTTTGCTATTCGGGGTCCCTAAATTTTTAGTTTGCGATAACGGTCCGCAATTTAAAAGTAAGGAATTAAAGTCTTTATGTGATAGTTACGGTTATACCATAAAGTTTACGGCACATTACCATCCACAGGCTAATCCGTCAGAACGGATTAATCAAATTTTAAAGACGACACTTAGGGCTTACGTTTCAGAAAACCATAGGGCTTGGGACTCGCAGTTGGCGAAAGTAGCGTGCAGTATACGCACGGCCCAGCATGAAGTTTTAGGTGTATCGCCGTATTATGCAAATTTTGGTCGAGGTATGGTGACTTTTGGAGGCGAATCCTTAACCACCATTCCGCATGATAGGGGCGATAATACGGACGATACTAGGGAACAGTTTAGGAAACTTAGGGAGGAGATAGGGAAAAAGTTAGAGTCGGCAACCAAGAAGGCAGCGAAAATATATAACCTTCGTCGGAGAGACGTTCAGTATCTCCCGAACGAATTGGTTTGGCGACGTAACTTCACCCTATCTGAAGCAGCGAACTATTATACAGCAAAATTAGCGCCTAAATTTCTAGGCCCGTTTCTAATTAAGAAGCGAGTATCGCCGTGGACTTATGTCCTAGTAGACGAAAAAGGTACGAATCGAGTTACCTGGAACGTTAAGGATTTAAAGCCTTACTGCGACGAACCCGAAGGATCCGAAAATTAGTCGTGTAGCGGATGAGCTACACTAAGAGGTACTGAGAGTTTTCAAACTCTGTGATGTGCTTACTCTCGCCTGGAGCGATCGAGTTCTTTTTAGTTGTGTTGTTTAATGGTGTATATATTCCATTATTGTGTTGTTAAAACCTTTTAATTATCCCTTTTTACTTCGCTTTCATTTCTGAAAGCCAACTTCAACTCCTCGGTAGGTAAGGGTGGAATTTGTTACGGTAAGATTTCCCGCAACAAAAACCATTCCTTATAAGTTCTTAAAACCTTCGTCTGACTATGTTGTTTGGTCATAGTCAAACTCTCGATATCTGTTTTCCCCTCCATCCCAACCCTTCCCATTTTTCGACCCATACTTTTAGTCCGTTGTCCTCATGGAGCTTTTGAGAGTTGCTCAGAGAGGATAACAATATAGGTACCTGATTCTTTATTATGGAGTATTTCGTGTTGAGCCAGCGGATGGGCTGGAGACCCACACGTCACCTACTATTTCGTGTTGAGCCAGCGGATGGGCTGGAGACTCACACGCCACCTATTTGTTCGTGTTGAGACAGCGGATGGGCTGGAGACTCGCACGCCATCTTTACTGAGTGCAACGAACCCCAATCTACTTCAAATGGATATTAGAAACAACACAACAACATAAATATTTAATTTAACTTTTCACATTTTTAAACAAGGCTATGAGCCCATCCTAATTCACATAAATTAAATTTAACTTTATTAACATTGACCGACATTCAAGAATGGAGCGCTTAACGCTTATCCCCAATTCCCCCAAATCTGCACAAAGGTCCACCGAATAGTAGATTGCGCGTTAGGCAGTTTAATTTAAGTATTTGCCTGCTTCCTGCTTCGTTTCCTCAAAAATATTTATAAAGCAGTTCAGAAATTGTATAGTTCTTTTTTGAAACATTTTCAAAAAATTAGAATTAATAATGTAGAGTAGCTGAGAGAATGCTCAGAAATGTATTTTCAACTTTTTATAGTTTCTTTATTTTTCTCAAAGGTATTATTGTGAATATGTCTAGATACGGCCTTGGATTCGTCAAGTTTTGGGACAACGCCAACAACTTGGGGAATTCAGTGAATGTGTGGGTAAAAGAGAGTTTTGATGGAACTCAACTTCGGAGTGATACCGCAACCGAGTTCCACGATAGCTATTGCATGAGAGTGTGAATGTGTGAGTGAAAGAGGGCGGCCAATAGAGGACAAAGGCTAAGCAAGATCAACCACTTCTTGGTTGACTATCATAGCCGTGAGGTTTAATTTTGATTTTGAATTTGAGAAAAAGAAAAAGAAATAATAAAGAGCCGAAAATAATTTTAAGTTAAAAATAATTAGAAATTAGATATCGATAGTGTCTTTGGTTTTTGGAAAGTGTTTCAAAGAAAGAATTAAGTGGAAAAAGGAAAAGGAACTCGCTTTGATGAAAGGAGTTGGAAATCGTCAGAACGGGGCGAAGGATAGTTAAAGAGGAAAGAGCAGGAAGAGGAAAAAAAGGAATTAAGATAAGTAGAGTGTTTATTTTATTCGTTTGATAAATTGTTTGAATTTTAATTCGGTTGGCTTTTGGTTTAATCGTTGTCTTAAATCTCTAAATTGAGGGACTCGTGACCCATTTCTTAGAGTAGCTTATTTCTTTGTTAATTTTCATATCGGGACCTAGTGATAGCGGTCCATTCTTGCGGTCTTCATTTTGTAATTTTCTTTGTTTTATTTTATATTATAATTTTCTTTGGATTTGTCCTCCGACAATTCATTAACATTTAATTTTGTACTCTCTTTTTATCGAAAAGATTCTGGGTTTTAATCCAGGCGAAAGTCAAGGTTTTCCAGACATTATTTATCAATAAAAATATTTTTTGCTTCCCATTGGGAATAATACTTTGTGTTTCCTTCATAAATTGAAGACGAAATTTTCAGCACCCGGTCAAGGCAAACGACCCTATAAAAAGTTTCCTGGCGCCCACCCTACCACGTAAGTACGTCACTGTACTTACAACATAATTTAATAATTCTTCCCTATTATACATATATACCCATATACGTACTATTCTTTTTTTAATACTACGTTTCCACCAACCACTAAACCGAGATTTAGGTAATGAGATTTGTTTGGTGTTTCCACTGCACAAAAAGAGGATTATGGCAAAACATTCAAATGGTGTTTCATTTTGTTGATATGAAGTGGAAGTGAGATAGATAGTTTTTATTTACATTTCCATCTGTCAATAAACGAAAATAGGTCGGTTCCACAATTATTCTTCGAAAAAAAAGTTTGTTTGATTTGACAAACTAATGTTTCCAAGTAGATTTGAATGAGTTTTATTTGAAATCTTCATTTGAGGAGATTAAAATTTGTATGGTAAATCTTGTAGATTTCAAGGAGATTTGTGATAATCTAGCTAAATCTCGGTTTAGTGTCTGGTGGAAACGTAGTATAACACACCGTTTCTTTTTTTTTCTTTCGATTCGGGTTGTTTACCTTTTTTTGTTCATATCTAATTCGACGAACCCACCCCAGCTGACTAACCGGTTGGTTGCATCGTAGTTGCAGTGTGTTGCAATATATCTTTCTCCCTATTCCCCTTTAATCGTCTTTCGTCAAATTGATTGACATTCCTCATTTCGATTTTAACTTTCGCGTGTGCCGGTTGCACAGAATAATTAAATTAATCCGTTTATTATATTATTGAATAATTAATGGGATTCGTATAATCCTAAGTCGCGGTTTTTAAGTATTATAATTCGTCTTCCTAATCATCATAAATCCCTTCTGTTAAATTTGGGAAATATTGCAACAGTCTTGTGTTCCCTGTGTTTTTAAACGAACTTTATTAATCCTTGTGTTGGCCCTTGTGTTTTTATAAATAATAAGTTTTGGAAAAAAATAACTAACGAAAAATGATGTCTATGATGTCTCGATCGCAAAGACTATTGGCGCTGGCACGAATGCTTTAAGAAAAAGTAAGAGCTGAAGGTAAGAGTGATTTAATTTTTACTTAGTCTGAATGTCCTTTTGAAGATGCCGGTTTTTATAAGTTATGATATTATGCACTTACTTGATATTATCTGAAAGCAATTAATAAGCTTTGGTTAAATCAATTACGACCTACGACCTCATCACAAAATTGATACAAAAACAATTAAGTTAATTTGTTATCATTGCCTAGTTACGCCGACTTTGTAGATGTCTGGTGTGGCGTCGCCGTCGGTCGTGCTGACACCGAGACCTTTTTCGTCAAAAGATTTTTTTGTTGAGCTTCAGAGGGTTGCATTGACTTTTTCGTTAACAAATTGTGCCAAAAAAGGACGGACATATACGTGGTAACCCAGAGGGCTACGAAGAATATGTCGACGTATATGCTGAAGCAAGAACTTCCCGCAGTAAAGACGTTTTCGTATATGAATAAAACCTTATCGTGGTTGGAATTTTTATATTTTTTGTCTTTTTTTCTTTTTTTTTAATGTTTGGTATTTGCTTGCACTTTTTTTTTACAGAAAAAGAAACTCCTTCAAGAAAGGTTTTTGTGATGCAAAGAACTTCCACACCAGAACAAAATAAAGATATTGGTAAAACGATATTATACTTTTTTAAAGAAATGTCGAAGTTTTTTTTTTTTTTTTAAATTTGCACAGAAAACATTGAATCAAGTTCTTTCGCATTTCCTGAATTCCCGGAAACAAATTTCACAAAAAAGTCAATATACCAATGGCCTCAAAAAAATGCAATTTATCAATATTCGAATTCGATCCACGAAATTATATCAGAAAAGAATGATTACTTTCCTGAGATATGTAATGAAACTAAATCATCGATGAACGGATTCGACTTCGATATAGATGTTTTCAAACGTAAGAACACTATTTTTTTTTTTAAGAATACATTTTTAGTTTTCTATTATTTTAGACAATTCAAATGACGCTTTCGTCAGAAATTAAGGAACACAGGAAAGTCCTATAAAACACTTTCTGGAAAAGTTACGCATGGAAGAGCTCCAAGACCCTTTGGAATGTGTCGAAGCAACTGCCACGAAAAAATTTCGTTCGGGTAGATAAAACAACTATTTAACCATATTGGGCTTTGGGAAGCTATGACCAGCGACTTCTTTATATTGGTAATCTTCTGACTATAGGAGATAAAAAATGTAATACTCTGCCTAACGCAATGCAAAGAAAGCGACGCCGTGAAACCAAAGTGAAATACTTTTTGGAATACGATGGTATGCGTACACAAGTTTGCCGAGCACATTTTACGATATGTTTTTCTGAAAGGGAAAGTATAATTGGAATCGTAATAGCCAACAAAGTTTCAAGTCAAAGCGAACCGTTTAAGAATTGTCGGGGTAAGGGGATTCCTATGAACAAACTAACAATGGATCAAGAAGAGGAAGTGCGCAACCACATAAATAAGTTCATATTCTTCATATTATAAACAACAAAAACAACATGAATCGAAAGCAAGACACATAGGACATTTCAGCGGTATACTGCTCACTGGTTTCATCATAACAGCTAGCCGCTTTCTTTCTTTATTAGTTTTTAGTTGCAGACTACACTTCTTTATCCGAAGAGCTTAAATTGTTTTTCATTAATAATAATTTGTTGTCAAATTAATAATTTTTATAAATTATGTAAATTTATCGTTTATATTTCTCAAAGTGTAAGTTCAACTTTAATTGTTATTTTTGTTGCTAACATTGTGATAAACTATTTGTATTTTTTATGTAATAAAGTTCCCCCTGAAGAAGACAGCAACCTCTGTCGAAACGTCGGGAAAAGTTAATGCTACAATTCTTGTTTCATTACTAAAATTATTGTGACCAAAACAGCCGACGGAAAAAAAATATTTTCCACTCAACAAAATTGGTCAATAAATTAATTTCTTAATAAATAAGTTCCCATCGTATGAAAGCCATTACAGCCGTCTCCACACATCCAAAAAATATATTCATGGCAGTTTAAATCTTTCATTTACATGTTGTAATTTGTTTCTAAGCCCTAAGCTAAAGCCTGAAGCGAATTCGACAAAAAACAAGTGGGGGGCTATGAATAATGGACATGCTTCATGCAACGACAATTTTCCCTAAAAACAAAACCCAGAAAACTGGAAAGAAAAAACAGCTTGTGGTTAATATGGTCTGAGAATATTAGACAAAAAACGTTGTTAGGGTTAAAAAAATAACTCCCTAAGAAATAACCTTATTCCAGAGGGCTTAAGTCTAGGAACTGTCAGTACGAAGTTGGGACTAAACCTAGAAAATATAATTGCAAAAAACGTGGTTGGGGCTTAACATTAACATGTCAAATTCAACAACTTTTTACACTAAAAACTTAAATAATTTGCCAAAAGAAACGCAATTGAGGCTAAAACAATTGGAGAACAACGGGGTGTAAGGCTTAGTGTGAATGTTTAATACGACATGAATTGTTTCATACGGCCTTGGCTGGGGTAAGAGAATTTTGGGGCTTAGTTTTCAAAATTTCAAAGGTCTAAGGCAATTGTACATACAAAATAATTTTTGACTATGCAATAAATTACAAATTCTGTAGTCAAGGAGCTTAATTCAAAATGCGTGAGAAACTCAGAAAAATCTTGCAGGTGGACATGAATATTTACCGTCCCTATAGAGTGACGTGTAAATTTATCGACATATTTATTGAGCAGGAATAAAAAGTGTAGGTATGCAGCGTACACGAAAATTCATTCACACTTACAGAATTGGGCCGTGAAGGTTATTTTTTAGAGCCCGACTAAAGACTTGAAGTTTTAATACTTCATTTTTCGATCCGCAAAATATTATTTTCTGTGCTTTCCAGTGACAGTTTAAACAAAACAAGTAGGTACTCTGCTCGTTGTTTGGCTAGTTCAGGAAAATGAGATCTCAGTGGACTGACACTGTCAAAACACATTATGAGCTTTTGCCAGTAAGACCACTTAAATATAATTTTTCTGAACTAGCCAATTACAAACAGTTTTTAAATTTTAGCAAAAATGTGAAGTTCAAAGCATACGTTCAGCTTATTTAAACAAACACTTTCATAATGAAGGAAGGTACCTACTACCTAATCAATTATTACTAAGCAATATAAATAAACGAATTTGTAACGTGGCTAAAAATTTAAGTTATTAAATTAGTTATACTGCCATGTTTTGCTCAGGCTTTATATTGGCTTCTAGCTCTGCTTAAAAATAATTCTCATGTTTATAAAAAAAAAAATAAATCGGGTGGCACAACGGCTCATGAAGAACCAGGGCCTAGTGACTAACAACTCGCAACCATTCCTGTGTTCGCCTTTCGACAGGAATGGAAGGGACCTACAATTTTATGCCGAATCCGAACAGCTAGACGAGAAGCACTTATTCGTGACAAGTGATACTCTTGGAGGATTTGTCAATTCCACGCAAGAGGCAGTAGCCCTGAAAAAAAAACTTTTTTAGTTTTTAGGTGGACGAGGCTGGGAAGCGATCCCAGACCTCCAGCGTGACAGTCGAACGCACTAACCATTACGCTACGGGCTACTACACTACTCTCATGTTAAACACATATCAATTCCAAATCCTTGTTATTGTAGGTACTTTATATTGAAAACATTTGAAGACGCGATAGGAGCGGATATAAAGGCACAAAAACACGGCTATTATTAAAGAAGGAAAGTGATAACGTCAAAATTCGTTTTCTGTTATATAACTTACCCCCCCCCAGCCAAATCCTAGACCCGCTACTGGATGTATAGTAATGAAGTTTGTATTCCTGTAAGCCTTATCAAATATTCTGAAATATTTAAAACACTCAATTTAAAGTTCAAAGCTCCCAAACTAGACACGTGCGCAACATGCGATGGAATTCTGTCAAAGATAAAAATAGCCCAGAATGAAAAAGAAAAACAAATTTTGGTAGAAAAGAAACTAATTCATGTGAAAAGGGGTGATTTTGGATTTGAACAAAAAAGGTTCGATAAGGAAAATGCTAGACAAAATAACGATATGGCAGCTTTCGCGTTTGATTTACAACAGTGCCTACCAACTCCATTCTTGAGAAACTCAGTAAGTTTTTATAAAAGGCAGCATTGGACCTTCAACCTCACGATCCATGACTTAAAAACGAATGATTCTGGTTGTTTTATGTGGCATGAGGGAATTGCGCGGCGGGGTGGAAATGAGACTGCTTCATGCGTTTTCAAACATCTACAATCTTTGCCTTCTTCTGTCACTAAAATAACGTTCTACAGTGACTCATGCTCCGGCCAGAATAAAAATTCGTATGTCTCTGCTATGTTCCTTCTGTTCATTAAAGAAAATACTTCATTGGAATATATAGATCATAAATGTTTGGAACCTCGCCACACCCACCTGGAGTGTGATTCTGATCATGCGTTAATTGAACGAAAAAAGAAAAAATCCAGTGTCGAAATTAGTGTGCCAAGAGACTGGTATCAGTTCATCGGAAGTATTAATTCAAAAATTAAAGTTTTTGAAATGAAAGAAAGTGATTTCTTCAACTTTAGTGAAATTTCGAAAAATAATTTTAATTGGAAACGATGTAATTCAGAAGGCCAGAAATTTATATGGAACTCGGTGAGGTGGATTCGCTATACGAAAAACTTCAACCAAATTTTGTATAAAAAATACTTAAATCCTGAGGAACCATTTAACGTTTTACCATTAGCCAAACGAGGAGCATCGACACTTACATTGGGTCATTTAAAAAATATTGAAGACCTACCAGTCTTATCATCTGATAAAAAAAAAAGATCTTATGGATTTATTACAATATATAAATCCCAATTTTCATTAATTTTATAAAAACCTCAAAACTAGTTCCACCGAACTCAACATTCATCCAGATTTAAGAAGTGACGATGAAAATTGAAAAACACTTTTTTAATTTTGGTTTTTAACTTAATTTATGTCTAATATTTATCTTTTTTTATTATTTTACATTACATGAAGTAAAGTTTGTTGTTTTCTTTGTACTTTTAATCGTATAAGTTTTTAAATAAATATAATTTATTAAAACTCAAGGTTCAAAGTTGGTTCTAATTCTCTGCTTAGAACATATCCAAAGTCGATATATTTTTCATTATTAAGTTAGGAATAAAAACTAAAGTCGACATAAGAACTGGTTAATTTAACACAACAGACAAAGAAAAACAGCTAAAGTAGACTTAAGACCACAACACAAATTTTCTTTAAAATGGAAAAACAACTAAACTCCAGATAAGATTGATTATGATGAAAAACTTAAAAGGCCCTAACAACTAAAGTGTTAGTTTTGTCAATAAAATCGCATACAGTTTTTTTTCGAAAAAAAATGATTTTAAAATAAGAAATAGTAAAGTTATCTTCATATTACTTTTTGTTTCAACTCGATCGGAGTTTCCAATCGCCCAAAAGAGTCGTTTGTAATTTCACGCGTTTGTCAAAAACTTTAAACTGCTCTCCTGAAAAATGAGTAAAACAGACTTAAGCGGTTTTTCCTTGTGACCACAGGTATGCTAGCTTAAACCATAATCTTTGCGAAAACAACTATTTTAGTGAAAAATACTCAAACGACACAATATCCACTGTTTCTAAGGCCAGCGGAGAAATTATGGATCTTAACTGTTTACCCCACAGAGAAGATTTGCCAATCTTATGAACTATTTGTAATCTGCAAGAAAGGGAAAACATTTATCACTTCTTGGGAACACATCCTCTCTTAAAGGAGTTCAGGATTAATTTAGAACTAGAATTGGAAGAAACAGAGATGAAAATGATTTTAATTGGAGCTGACTGGAATAAATTGCACAACTATTGTCAACAAGCACCGAAATAAAGGGGAGCTATAATTGAAGAATCTTTTTAACATACCACTTACAATACTTTATACATTTTGTTAAACTCGGGCAGACGGCTTTTATAGTCATGCCTTAAAATAAATGAATAATACTTTTTTGTAAACTTAAATTTGGAAAATAAACAAAATATCTATCTATCTATTCTATGGAAGTTTGCTTTAATTTTGTTTCAATTTTCTATTAATCAAATTATTATGTCACTTAGGTACTCCCATTACATGGAGAATTGAATCAGACTTGAATTCAGATTAAGACCAGCTTCCATACATTTTTGCCGGTTCTCCTTTGCTGCGCAGAAACATTTCAGCCACAAAAGCAAAGAATAAAATCTGAAATAATTGGGGTTTAGCACTACTTATATTGACATTAGCGTTGGCGCTCGAAAAAATATTTTGGTCCAATAATTTAAAAAAAAGTATAAACATGAGTTCTTTTACTTTTTCTAAAAAAATCAATATAAAACGTGGTGAATTGGTACCTACAACAAAAAATACCACTTTAACCATTCGTGTCTTGTCCAGAAAAGGAATTTTCTACTAATTTCTGCGTCATTGTGAAGAATATTCATATACTTCATCAAAATTCGCACTTATTTCTTTAAAATGTCAATTATGGCTAAAAGAGATGTGCAGCGAGTCTGCACGCATCTCTGCATGCAGAGCTGCACACGAAACACATGTGCACCCAAGAAACAAATTTAGCTGTTCAAATGCTCTAACAGCACTTCCAGAGCAAGTCTTAAAACTCGTCACTTCGAGAATTAGCTCTAGTTGCGCATTTAGAGTCATTTTAGAGCTCTCATACAGAGAATTCTTTGACATTTAGAGCAAATTTGTGTTCGTAATCAGCTCGTTATCAGGGACTTAGTAGATTTTAAGCTCTTTAATTCCACTGAGGAGCACCTTTGACAGCTTTTTTTTGGTATAAGTGTGCTTAATACAAACGAAGAATAGTATATAATAGTTGCAGAACATATTTAATGTTAGTGTGATGGATTATTTTATTTGAAGTATTTATAAGTATTGTAAAACTTCATTAAGTGCGTAATGTCAACAAAATAAGTTTTTTTTATATTCGAACAGACTAAGGGAATTATTATATTTTGCGGTAAAATAATTGTGTATTTTAAGTGCGCGTTTTGTTTTATCACAAATGTATTGAAGGTACTTCGCGAAATTACAACGCGCTTCCGGAAATATAAATATTACGCTGAGATTTTAATAAATTTTAGTCTGAACAAAACAAAAAATCTTGAGAACTATTGTCAATTATTAATAAAATATTTTGTTTGAAAATAAAAAAATGTGTTGTGTTTTTTAATCGAAAAAGCAGACCCTTTCTTTTTCAAAATTGAAAAAAAAAAAATTGGTTATTCGAATCATTTTTCTTTTCATCGCCATATTTTTATTAGGGTAAAAGTTACTTTTCGATAGAGCTGTAAAAGCGCTTCAGAGCTGTAATAGCGCTTCAGAGCTGTGATAGCGTTATTTCAGAGCTAGTAGCCACAAGGTGAGAGATTTGCTTTCAGTGCTTGATATAAAATAGGGTGTTTTAGAAAATAAAAGAAAGAGTGAATATTCTGCATAGCAAATACCTAGTATATTTTTATTTAAAGAGTAGGTGTCTCTGAGATGCACTTTGAACATAACGAGCATGTCTTTTTTTTGTGATTCAGCTTTAGTTATATATCGATTAGTTTTAAAGCTTTCTTATGGTATAGAAAAAAATAATATATAATAACAAAACAAATTATTATAGAGAATTTTGTTTGTGTTTTCCGTGTAAAAATTTTACTGACTTGCTAGTCACTCTCTCAAAAAACACGGCTTTATTTATTTTCGACTCATGGTTATTTTTGTTTTTGTGTTTTGTTGACTTAATTTTTTTGAAGTTATATAAGTTTGTAACACCCTACAAAATCAGTGGTGGTCTTACAATAGCTCTGTAAATGTTTTTTTTTTTTTGACACTTTACAATGCGCATGAGTAGTAGTTTTATTAGGTACCATTTGTGTGAAAGTATTAGTATTCAGCTCTATACACACTTTTTGTGTGGTTCTATTAGAGCTATGTTTCGACGTTTTGGTAGGCGCATGCGTTAACATTTTGTCCATGTGTTGTTGAAAGCTCTATAATAACACGTTGAGCGCTGATATTTAGACAAAGGTCTATTTTTAATGTTATAAACTCCAGTAAGGAGCATATTTTTGAATCTTGAGACGTTATTAGTTGCTAGAGCTGAAACCATTCCAGAACCTCTGTTATAGAACACAATTTTTAAAAGAAATAAAGAGAGTTGTATTATAAACTCTTACAGAGCTATAGCCTTAGATAACACTGTATTAGAAGAACAGTTTTGCTTCAACTAGCTCCAACAATGTTACTTGGGCATAGTTTCTGACATTCATGATGCATCGTTATTTCACACAAATACATGAAAGCACAGCGTTTCTGATGTGACACAATAGTGTTGGAACGAGATATTCTTCGGTGGACGATGGCAACGCCGGCTTCTTGGATTCTTAATCAAAAATCACCAACACAAACAACTTTTTTGAAAGAATGGCATGTGATGTCAATATGAGTAATGCCAAATACCAAGTATTTAAGATTTTTTCTTTGCTGTTGTGGCTGCAATGATGCTGCGCAGCAAATTTAGAAATAGAGACATCGTGTAGCGCTGCGCTGCATGCAGACTTTGAGTGAATCTGCTCCCATAAGAACCTGTGTAAATTAATTTCTCTGCATGGAAAACGCTGCACATCTGTTTAGCACATTATTCTTTGAAGAGAAATAATGGAGACTATAAAACTGCTATATTGAATTTCATACCACCTTGAGACGAAGAAAATCCCTTGCTAATTAATCTATCGTGTCACATCGGAAACTCTGCGTGGAGTTTCCTTTCGTTTTTCGATTATAACTATGCATCACAAACTATGCACATGTGTTTCGTGTACAGCGCTGAATGCATAGATGCGTACAGACTTGCTGCACATCTGTTTAAGCCATAAGACGCTAAAGTATATCACCATATAATAAATAAAATAATAATAAATAAAAATATAAATTGGGTGACACAACGGCTCATGAAGAACAAGGGCCTAGTGACTAACAACTCGCAACCATTATTACCACATATTAGAGAGTAAAACTGCACCGCAAAGTTCGCAAAGTTTAATGGGGCAACCTTACTTTTGCAACATAAGAGTTTGCAAGACCAGCTATTTTCGCTGTGCTGAACTCGTATATAAAATGTAGCTGCATAAGCTTGCTCTAAGGTGTCACAAAATCCATGATTTTGGATTGAAGCTGAAAGGCTGTAAGACTATAAATAAATAAAAAAATAAATTGGGTGGCACAACGACTCATGAAGAACCAGGGCCTAGTGACTAACAACTCGCAACTATTTCTGGGTGCGTGTGTCGACAGGAATAGAAGGGACCTACAATTTTATGCCGAATCCGAAGGGCTAGACGAGAAGCACTTATTCGTGACAAGTAATACTCTTGGAGGATTTGTCAATTCCTCGCAAGAGGAATTTTTTAGGGGGACGAGGCTGGGAAGTGAACCAAGACCTCCAGCGTGACAGTCCATCGCACTAACCAAGATGGTTAAAAAGTTAAGTTATTTGGTATGTTATGTATAAGTTTTCTCAAGCCTTGTCTGATGCAGTTAGCGTACATGGCTTGACAATTGGATGGGTTATCACTCTATTTTGAGTTCTTATGTCCGTGACACGTACTCGACTATCAGATCCCTGATAGACTTTTACTAGACGACCTAATCGGCATTCGTATTGTGGCAGGTTTGCATGGCTTTCGACAACTCAACTTATTCTAAGTATCTATTAGGAAATTTAATTTTGTATCTTTTGTTCATTTCTCTCAAATGCTCGTTTTTCCATCTTCGACATAATTGTTGGTGTGAAATCTTTACCTTTTCCCAAAGCATTCAAAACGTTGTTAAGCTTAGAGACCTTTCGTCTGCAGCAGGTTCTAGAAGATCTAACAAAAATAAAATGGAAATGAGATTTGTGTTCTCTCAACTGACAATGCTCCCCTAAGTTGATTTTGCATTTGCCTTTTTTTAATAATGCATTTTTTATAGACATTATTTGTTTTTTTAACCATTTTTTTACTTTTGGTATCCAAAACTCACATCTTATCAAACAAACCACCAGTTGATTTCCACCGTGAAAACAGATATCGTGAATGAATTGCACGAGTTGGCTTGTTATCTTCGCTTGATAAGGAGAATTGGATACTTCTCATTATAAGAAAGAGTGGAAGATGTTTATCTGCTATTAGAACGCATGATTTGCTTTGGATCCATGTTCGGATTAAGAGTGGCCAAGGAACTTTTCCTAGGGATCAGTTCATTTTTGGAAAGAGCCTGATATTCATCATTAAAATAAAACGATTGAGTTAAACGTATAAGGCGATTTTTAGAATTAGTTATTTCCTCTTGACTTATCATCCATGTTGAGTAGGAGAAGCTTTCTCTCAGAGGGCGATGGGTTCTTTGAAAGAATCGTAGCATATAGTACCTTATTACGCGTAAGGTCTTAGGTAAAGAGGAAAATCTTTCTACAATTGTGTCGACATTGGGTTTTAAAAATACTATATTTGACTTGATTGGCCTTAGCCCAAGATCTAAATCCTTAGTTGAGTTATAATTTTTTTATACATATTAGAGAGTAAAACTGCACCGCAAAGTTCGAGCCTAGACAATGCAAGCTGCTTTAATGGTGCAACCTTACTTTTGCAACATAAGAGTTTGCAAGACCAGCTATTTTCGCTGTGCTGAACTCGTATATAAAATATAGCTGCATAAGCTTGCTCTAAAGCGTCACAAAATCCATGATTTTGGATTGAAGCTGAAAGGCTGTAAGACTATAAATAAATAAAAAAATTAATTGGGGGGCACAACGGCTCATGAAGAACCAGGGCCTAGTGACTAACAACTCGCAACTATTCCTGGGTGTGTGTGTCGACAGGAATGAAAGGTACCTACAATTTTATGTCGAATCCGAAGGGCTAGACGAGAAGCACTTATTCGTGACAAGTAATACTCTTGGAGGATTTGTCAAATCCTCGCAAGAGGATTTTTTTAGGTGGACGAGGCTGGGAAGTGAACCCAGACCTCCAGCGTGACAGTCCATGGCACTAACCATTACGCTATGGGCTACTACACGGCTGTTAGAAAGTAAATTGAATTCATAGACTTTTAATTAAAAAAAAAACTAATAAGCTAGTTACGGAAGATCCATTTCAAAAAAATTAAACGAAAATAACATCACTTTCTCTGTTACATTCAAAGAAAATTTAACTTAAGAGCCAAGATATCGTAGAATTAAAATTCTTACTAGACCCATGCAAGTTCAATCCTACCTACCTAATTTCCAAATATTTCACCCTGTTCGTACAAAAGAAAAAAAAAAGTGAAAAAAACTCACCACAAAAAAGTTACATGCCACCTCATATGTGCATGATTTATTTCATGCACACTAGGTTCCAAAATTAAAATAGAGAATATGACAACGAAAAATACTTATTCATACTGAATCGTTTGGGCTAGGACGTGCAGGTTTTGTATTATGCACCGTACATCTGTATGTGACTTCTCATCTACGAAAAAAACAACAAAAAAATGTATCCAAAAAAGAGAACAGGTAGGTTGCTGTGCTACCTACTACTACAATAGTCAATGGATGTGCAAGTTTTTTTTTGCACACTGAGTATCGAAACTAACATGGGAAAATATCATGGTATAAATAATACAAGGTATGCTGGATATGAGATGATTGTTCGCCATCTTGTATTCGTGTGACGTCATTGCGAGTGATAATCGGTTTTGAATGGTAGATTTCATTTGCGGAGGTAAATATGTATACTTTCTTTCCTTTTCTTTCCCTCTGAAAATTGAGAACCAAAGAATACCATGATTGAGAAGATTCACTCGCGATGATGTCGACCAGAACTGTCAAGCATACCTTGTATTCTTTATACCATGGGAAAATATTTAAAAAAACTTATTTATACGGAATCATATGGATTAGAGCGTGCAGGTTTTCTTATTGCACACTGTAACTGTGTAAGGGTTAAGTGCCTGCTTACACAGGAGATGGAAGTTGGAAATTTTAATACAATGGCAAAGGAGAATAATAGAGTCGCATTGTATCTGGTCTGGTGCAGATTGTTTTAATTGTTTTTTCACTTTGTTGATTAAGATTAAATAAATATGTAGCTATCAGTTTTTAATAGAAGTGACGTATTTTGTGAAAGTGGTTATTATTCGTTTTTTCAATATGAATAAAAAAAGCCTTCGGGGCAGAATTTAGAAAAATGCGAAGGCTTGTTGAGGCCGAAACTATAGAACAGAGCAAACATTTCGCAAAATTTTTGAAACGCAGCGAGGAACAAGCAGATGGGGAAAATGTAAGTATTAAAATAAATAAATAATATAATATAATATATAAATATTGACTCACTGACTGTGTAACGCTGCAATGCGTTTGTACAAAATTGTTTTTACAAAAAAAATTAACTTTTTTACAAAGAAAGGCTACTTTTTTTCAAAAAAAAACTAACTTTTTTACAAAAATAATTACTTTTTTAAAAACAAAAATTAACTTTTTTACTAACAAAAATTAAGTTTTCCACAAAAACAATTTTAATTTTTTACAAAAAAAAAATTATTACAAAAAAAATTAACTTTTTTACAAAAAAGAATTAAGCTTTTTACAAAAAAATAAAAACGGTTTTTTCAAAAAATTTTACTTTTTAACAAAATAAAAATAACTTTTTTACAAAAAAAAAAATATCTTCTTTACAAACAAAAATTAACTTCTTTACAAACAAAAATTAACTTTTAAAAAAAAAAAAATTAAACTTTTTTACCAAAAAAAAAAAACTAAACTTAAAAAAAAAAAACTTTTTTACAAAAAAAAATTAACTTTTTTATAAAAAAAAACTTTTACAAAAAAAAAATGGCTTTTTACAAAAAAAATTCTTTAGACTTTGATGATCTCATTTCTGAATTTGCAAAATGTAAGGCCAGAAAATTAAATTTAAACTTTTCCCCTCTGATCATTTCTTCGCTGCGTTTTAGTTTATGGTTTTACTTTTTTTTCTTAAAAAAAAATTAACTGAAGTTCCTTTTTATTTCTTATATGTATATATGTATGTATATATGTATATATATGTATATATATGAATGGATATATTTTTATATTATTTTGTTTTTAAATCTTTAATGAAGTTAATATATTTTTTATTTTGTATATGTAATGTATATATAAATGTATGTATATGTATTTTTATTTTATTTTGTTTTAAATTTATTTACTATTTATTTTTGTAAATATGTACTTTTATTACATTTGCTACACACAATCATATATGCAAACATATTTGTTTGTTACTGAGGATTAGGCCTACCGGGAATACCTCAATAGAAAAACGCATTGAAAATCTACCTCCTGGGTAATGAGGAAAAGGCTTATGCATGTGTATCAGTGTATGTGTGAAAATATAAAAAGGGGCGCTTTCTACAAATCTTGCACATTGCGCAAGTTTGGCTGGGCCGGCCCTGCAGGGGAGGAATGTCGAAGAAATTTTCTGATAAGGGGGCGATAGGTCTAGAGTTCAGACAAGATTCAATTCTGGCAAGGAGAGTTGCACACTCTCCAAAAGTTAGTTTGTTGGTTCCTGCAACTTTTCGAAAATGAAGCTTGAAGATCTTAGCACCTTGTATTTTCCAAATCGATTGCATTTGAAGTGTGGCACTTTCTTCAAGCAAAACTTTTTGTTAAAAACGGACCTGCGAAATCTAAACCCGTAACATTAAATGGAAATGAGATTTGTGTTCTCTCACCTGGCAATGCTCCCATAAGTTGATTTTGCGTTTGCCTTTTTTTAATAATGCATTTTTTATAGACACTATTTGTTTTTTTTTTAACCATTTTTTTACTTTTCCAAAACTCATATCTTATCAAACAAACCACCAGTTGATTTCCACCGTGAAAACAGATATCGTGAATGAATTGCACGAGTTGGCTGGTTATCTTCGCCTTGATAAGGAGAATTGGATACTTCTCATTATAAGAATTAGTGGAAGATGTTTATCTGCTATTAGAACGCATGATTTGCCTTGGATCCATGTTCGGATTAAGAGTGGCCAAGGAACTTTTCCTAGGGATCAGTTCGTTTTTGAAAAGAGCTTAATATTCATCATTAAAATAAAACGATTGAGTTAAACGTATAAGGCGATTTTTAGAATTACTCATTTCCTCTTGACTTATCATCCATGTTGAGTAGGAGAAGCTTTCTCTCAGAGGGCGATGGGTTCTTTGAAAGAATTGTAGCATGTAGTACCTTACTACGCGTAAGGTCTTAGGTAAAGAGGAAAATCTTTCTACAATTGTGTCGACATTGGGTTTTAAAAATGCTATATTTGACTTGATTGGCCTTAGCCCAAGATCTAAATCCTTAGTTGAGTTATAATTTTTTTATACATATTAGAGAGTAAAACTGCACCGCAAAGTTCGAGCCTAGACAATGCAAGCTGCTTTAATGGTGCAACCTTACTTTTGCAACATAAGAGTTTGCAAGACCAGCTATTTTCGCTGTGCTGAATAATCTTGCTCTAAGGCGTCACAAAATCCATGATTTTGGATTGAAGCTGAAGGGCTTTATTTTATCCAGCGGGGTACTTGAGGATCGTGTATATCAGGAAGAGCAGAAAAGAAGACTTTCCAGCAGTGACACATTAGGGGCACCAGAGGAGTGTTCCAGGATTTCCCATCACGCTAAATTTGTTGCATTATTATCTTTGCAGTAATAACTATTGGAGCTAACCATCCTGCAGGATCAAATTATCTTGCAATAACAGAGAGAACTGATCTCTTAGTAAAAACATAATAATCTTGCAAGGCTTTGAAGGAGAAGTGGGAGGAATCTTTCTTCGCATTCCACTGTATTGCAAGTGTTTTGGAAATACTTTTACCTTCTATTTGAAGAAAATCGTGATCGTAACGATCTGAAGCGGGAATATCTTTGATCAGGTCTATGCGGTTCGATGTCCATTTTCTTAATGAAAATCCAGCTGAGTTTAAGGCTTGGGAAAGTTGAGGTTGTGAATATAAAGCAGTGGAAACGTCATGGGCTCCGGAGTGACATCGTCAATATAGAATTCCTCTTTAAGAATTGCAAGAGCAAGAGGGAACGTGTGTTGCACATCATATGCTAGTTGCTACAGAGTGTGTATCGCTAAACAAGGCGCACCAAAGGTAACAGTTTTAAGTTCACAATCCTCAACATTGTTATCTTGAGATCTACGAAATTAAATTCGTTCATAAGTTGTGTGTTTAGGATGAACCGGAATCTTGCGGTACATCTTTACGAAGTCCGCATTAAAAAACAAATTGATAGAATGGCCATTTCAAAATAAAATTCATATAATAGTCATTAGATTAGTTTGCAAAGATGGGCCTGTATATAATATGTCGTTAAGACTAGTTCCATTGCTTGAGGGTCTTGAAGCACAGCCTTTATAACTGAATGATGAGGCAGATAATAAGAACAAATTTTGTTGTTTTGTATAAGTTCTGCCTAAGGAACAAATCTCATATGTCCAAGCGTGGCATATTCTTCAAGAACCTGGTTGTATTTTTCTTGCAATTCTGAATTCTTTCTTAATAAATTTTCCATTTGATTGAATTGCCTGAGAGCAATGTCTCTTGAATATGCTAGAATTGAAATTGGGGTTTGAAATGGAAGATGAACTACATATGTACCTAACTGGTAGTTGTTTCAGTATACAAACGCTCGCACATTTCATTTTGATGAGAAACAAATGGTTTGTCAGGTATTTCTTCGATCTCCCAAAACTTGGAGATCTGTTGGTCGATTGAGTTTTCGAAAATATAAGATTAGGTTGTTGTATTACATTTGAACTTTTCTTGCCTTAAGGGCCAGAAAGTATCCAGCCAAATATGGTATTCTATGCAACAAGTGATTCGAAAATATTTTGTTTAATTCCTTCCTTTATAATGGAAGAATATAAATCAGACCCTATGACTTTATCTATTTTTTGGAACTGTCATAAAAATATGAATCTTCCTGAAGTATGAAACAAGAAGGCAAATCATCTGTTAGTCTTTTTAAGACAATTGCGTTTGCACATAAAGTATACGATGGAATACACTTAGAGCCGACACAGAGTGCACAGAGTGAGCAGTTACTACAGCAGTCATACCTTCTAACTGCGCTTGAAATGGTTTTACTGGCAAGTTTAATTGTTGTTGAGTTTTTTCCGATAGCAAAGTTACTTCTGAGCCACTATCTATAAGTGATAACAAAGTATTTGTGTTATGAAAGATATTAATTAAGGCTGCTGCTAAGAGAATTCGTTTATTGGTTTTACTAAAACAAGTATTTACTTAATGGGGGTTGATGGGTGCAGCGGAGCGAGACAGCTTCGATCCCTAATATCAAACACCGTTCAGTAATTAGGAAGACAAAGCAGTACCACGAAACATCTGCTTGTAAATGTGATGACTTTGTATCTTGCAAATGTGAAAAAATAGCTTCAGGTTCCAATATTGGAGAGACCTTTTTTAATAGAGCAAGGAAACGGGCGTAAAATGGGTATTGGCAGCATAGATATTAAAACTTCAAATAAAAACACGATGTAACTGACCCGAAAAAGAAATTATGAGAGTAGAAAGCAAACAAATCTCCGAAAACCTGAATCTCATAGTCGATGAATTTACAGTTTCTTGTATGTATGAGTTCTGAAAAGGATTCAGAGTATCCAATTCAAGAAGAAAAAAAAATAAATAAATCGGTTGAGAAGGAAAGGAAAAAGGGGTATCCTCAGAGATCAGAAATAAATCTCAACCTTTTGAAAGGTTCTTCATTCTATTTTCCGTCCCAGCAACTCGAGTCCCAGTCGGAAGGGCACTCTCGTCTTAACATTATATTTTTAGCGAAGAAAGATATAATTTTGGGTCAAACAACCTTAAAAGTTTATTGTTAGTAAGACTTAATGCCTAAAATAAGAAAAACAAGTTCATATGTATTTGTTTTTAAAAAATAAACATGTTCTCGACAAATTCGAAATTTGTCTGCATTACAAATTTTTGATTTAATGGCAGCAAAAAAGGTTAAAGGTTGACCTCTTACATTAATTTTTTCGTAAAAATCTCAACCATTGACACATCAGACATAAATAATGGGAGGACAGCAAAAAACAGCACTTGCACTTCACTGTTTGAAAGAAAGACATTAGCCAAACTTGAAGAGTTAAAATTCTAGAAACAGAGAAACACCATGCAAAGAGGTTTTTGCTGAAGATGCTACACGTACACAATGCAGGGAATGCTGTCAACCGCCGACGACTGTGAAAACTTAAGCAGTGCATACAGCCAGCTTCTTAAGAGGCCAAATAATTATGGTTCCATCAAATAAGTTTTGATTATGGGAGACGAGAAGTCGTTTTGTGTTTGTTGTGTTTTGTTTTATGATATGAAGGGATTTATACTTGTCAGTTAAACTTTAATTTATTTTTCAATTAATTTTTAGTTTTAATGATTATTTAAATAATGCCAATTGTTTGAAATGTGATAGCTGTAATTCATTAAATTAGCCGTTTGTAAAATTTTGTAAGTAATTTTTGACTTAACACATTGTCTATGTTGTGTACTAATGTATTATGTATAATTTATGATTTCTGTATATTTGTCAAATAAAGTCCTGATGAAGAAAATATATACATATACATGTTCGAAACGTCCTAACAAAAATTAACATCTTTTTAATGATCTACAGCCCGCTCAAATTAGCTTCAAATTACTTACTGATTTATTAACAAATTACGAGATTTTTAAATCAAATTTTCAATGAGCAATTAGATCTCAGATATGTGCAATTATTTATGCTTTTATGTATTTGGTGAAATAACGCCAAACGAAATGAGACCAATCTCCAAATTTGGCCTTATTTCGTTTTCAAAAATGAAATAACCACAATTATAATAAAACAAAAACTAAAAAGTATATAGAACTAAAGCCAACATTATGCAAACTAAATTTTTGGCTTTATTTCGATTTCAAAATTAAAATAAACAGTTTTCGTTACCACATTTTTGGCTTTATTTCGTTTTTAAAATCGAAATAAGTAACAAAATATTTATTTTGATTTCAAACAAAAATTATTTAGGCCAATTAGCATTAATAAGGTAGTTTCATAAATTCGGGCGAAATTGTTTAGTTTAGTACAAAAAACTTTAATAACAGACCGACTGACAACATAGGCGCATAGTTACCCGTTACTCTAGCTAAAAGTTGCTCTTGCAGACGTTGCAATGGTGCTACATGAACAGGTATAAATAATTATCTAGAACCATTTGAATGGAAGAGTCACCAATAAACAAACTTAAAAATAAATTCTAGGAATAAGTTTTTTCTCAAAACAGTTAAACTTGAAACAGTTTTTAACGAGCTACAAAGACTAACTAGAAAATGTGCCGTCTTACAAAAATTGCCGCCATGGGATGTCCCTACATTATATAACAAAAAAGGTTATTGTACTGCAGGAAAATTTCAAAACTAAATTTTGAGAGCGAAAAATTATTACGTTGCATTTTTGAGAACATAAAATGTGCTTGGCATATACATATAAACAAGTCTAGCGAACTTTAAATCACTTCAGACTTAGACCGAGTAGTGTCTATGATTTTCAAGCATTTTTACCACTGGGACAATTTTTGATTGGATTCTTTGGGCGCAATAAACTAATTAATTTTAAGAATAATGAATTGAAAAAAATATGAAAAAGCGAGCAGGTAGGTACATTTTTTTTTTAATTTCTTGTCGCCCGATTTGCCGCCCGCGGCAAAGTGCCGCCTGAGCCCCCTGCCCCCCTCACGCTACGCCACTGGGGCGGATGCCATTTCCCCTGCATGGAAAATTTAATAATTCAATTAGGTTTATTTTGTATGCAGTAAAGATCTACCACAACATCTACCAATATTTCTAAATTATTCTGAAATAATCAAAAATGCTCCATATACATTTTGGAAATATGGGTGCATACCTCCTGAATATAAAATCTCAAATTTTCGATTTATTTCTTTAAATACACCACCAGATCTTCGCTCTACCAAATGTTATCCTTTTTAAACAATCGGAAGTATTCCTTATAATTAATATCAGTTCTGAGAAAATGGGCGCATGCCACGCCCCATAAATAAAAAATCTCAAAGTAAAACTTTGTTCCATTCCTTGCACTTCAAGCTCTGATACTCCACCAAATTTCTTCATTCTTCGAATATCAGAAGTGCCCAATAAATAAAAATTGAAATCAATTCTAAGTAAATGGGCGAATGCCACACCCCCTCAGTTTAAAACTTTCCTTTGTATGCACGACAATACCAACCGTTGTACGAAGTTACAATATTCTACGGTTTTGCGAAGTGCTTCATAATTTTGATAATCTTTCGATGCGTGTGTGAGTGAGTGAGTCGGTCAGTCAATTTTTGCGATTTTGCAATCTTATCTTGGGAACCACAAAAGCTAAGTCCCATTTCACACTGGTAAATTACTTTCCTTGTGTGAAAGGGGACTCAGGAACTGAATTTGTTGTAGTTTTCGGAACCTGGTGTACTAAGAAATTGCAGCGAATTTTAAGTCTGACTTTATTGATACTGAAGTTACAGAGGGATGGTAAAATGCCAGAGTTTGATCATATAAAAGACCGTAGTGCAAGCACTGGCTGAACACTACTGTGCCCTTTGATTTAGGGTTGTTCGCATCGCACATAGATTTTGTTAGTAAAGATAAGAGGCTTATTGCGAGAGTCTATAAAAAGTCGAATTGACTTACAGCCTTATTCTGGCAACCTCACTAATGCCTCACCAGTCACTATAACAGGCGCGAACGCAGGAAAAAAATTCGGTGGGGGGGGGCGTTCAAAAAATGTTGGGGGGGGGGGGGGGGTTTAACTGAAAACTCAAAAATTAAGAGTGAAAGAGTGAAATTGTATGGCGAGGAAGTTAAATTCATACATTTCGGGGGGGGCTTTTGACCACCCAACCCCCCCCCCCCCCCCTCCCCCTGCGTTTGCGCCTGCACTATAACTTTTTAACTCGTGGTCAAATCGCCTCATAAAAACTTAAAATTATGATCTGCTCTTTAGCAGATGACAACTCACTTTGTTCTTGAAATTGTGACCGCCTTGTAAGAAACATCACAAAAACAAAATCCATTCGTAAATATTTTTCTGTCAGATTACTTTGAATTTAGATGAATTTTTCAATTTGATAGAAAATTAAATACGACCAAGAATTACGGATCGACTTTTGTCGACTAGATTAAATCAATTTTATACACACAATTCAAAATAGTACTGAAAATGTCAAAGATGTACTTACATACGTAGTGAGAAAATCAAATAGTGCTGAATTCAGACATTAATAACGGGGAAGGAGCAAAAAACAGGACTTGCACTTCACTGTTTGAAAGAAAGACATGAGCCAGACTTGAAGAGTTAAAATTCTAGAAACAGAGAAACACCATGCAAAAAGGTTTTTGCTGGAGATGCTTCACATAAACAATGCAGAGAATGCTGTAAACCGCCGCGCCGATCCGACTGTGAAAACTACAGCCAGCTTATTAAGAGGTCGAATAATTATGGTTCCATCAAATAAGTTTTGATTGTGGGTGACGAGGAGTCATTTTGTGTTTTGTTTTAATGAAAAGTAAATTGATATGAAGGGATTTATACTTGTCAGTTAAACTTAAATTTATTTTTCAATTAATTTTCAGTGTTAATGATTATTTAAATAATGCCAATTGTTTGAAATGTAATAGCTGTAATTCATTAAATTAGCCGTTTATAAAATTTTGGAAGTAATTTCTGACTTTACACATTGTCCATGTTGTGTTCTCCAAATTTGGCCCTACTGCGTTTTCTAAAATGAAATAACCACAATTATAATGAAATAAAAATCAAAAAGAATATAGAACTAAAGCCAAAACTATGCGAAGTTAATGTTTGGCCTTATTAATAAAGACAAATTTTTTCATAATTCTGTATCAATTGGAGATTTCTTTAGGCGAAACTCTGCTATCAGTCGTGTAGGTGCCATGGAATAAAGTCCAAAACCAAATTTTGGACTTTATTGCACTCCTAGATGTAAAATAAAGTCCAAAGCCATTTTGGATTTTATTTCACACCTAAGATTGCAATAAAGCCTTTGCACAATTCTATTTTGGAGAAAAAAAAAAATAAAAATAATGAAAATATGTATTTTAAGTAACAATATATTTATTTTAATTTCAAACAAAAATTCTTAAGGCCAATTAGCATTACTAAGGTAGTTTCATAAATTTCGGGCGAAATTTTTTAGTTTAGTACAAAAAACTTTGATAACAGACCGACTGACAACATAGGCGCCTGCCAGACGACAGAGCATACCCTAAGCAGAGCGATGGAGTCGCGTGAGTGGGACAGAGGACCCGAAAGGCAGTTTAAATCCTTAAACTCGCGAAGTAGTCAGGGGCAATTAGACTTTTGCTGGGAAATAATTCCGAGGTAAAGTTTGACTTTGGTATTCGAAAGAGCAACAATACACGAGCCGAAAACCACATTTTTCACAACTGTACCGAGTGTCCTTATTATGCCGCCATTTTGTTTTTAACGGTAATTTTTGTTTTCTGCATAACTCTTGTATTTTTGATTTCAGAGAAAAAAGTTATACTAAAAATATTAAGAAACTTTTTTCGAAAAATCCTATTGTTTTACCTGCATTTTGTGAAAAAATTTAGGGGTCTATTTTTTGTATTCGTCATAATTTTTTTGTCACTATAACCGAAAAAAAAAAAAAACAAATAAAAAATATGGAACTTTTAGTTATCTATATATTTTAATTATTCCTTCTTCGTGACCTGTTTTTAAAAAAATGTTTAAATTCTAAGTAGGCTTTAGGTCTTTTTTGCTTTAGGAAATTAGATTTTCTATCAAAATTGGTGGTTTAAAAAAATGTATAACAAATTTAAAAAGGGCAATTTGTCAAAAACTGACCCGAAAATAATCGAAATATCACTGATTTTAATTTTTTTTTACTAAATTGTTCATAACTTTTTTAGGAGCAAAGGTTATATTAGAATGAAACAGAGAAGATGCTCAAGCCTATAATATGACGGATCAAATTTTGTCAAATATCTTGAAAAAGACATTTTTATAAATCAAATTCTGAATAATAATAAATATTTCAAAACAAATTTTATTATATTCTGAATACTTATTCAAAATATTTTAAATAATTCTAACCTACAAAACAAGTTAAAAATAAAATCTTAATTTTAGTCTATTGCCTTTCAAAGAGTTGACCATATATACTGCTAAGTCCTTTACAGTCTGATTGCCTATTAAATGTATTATCTGTGTTTAAAATGTGTAGAATTTCTATTAGCATCCTTTTGTTATAATGTTTTTCTGTTTGTCAAATGTCTACATTAATGAAATCAGGTCTATTAGTCGGGGAGAAGGCCAAAGGACGACCTACCCTCATCTCTTTACCAGATGAGAGGTATACAGTTTTTTAGATAGTGTCCAAACAAACAGTTTGCGCATGGGTTGCATACAAAATAGTGGGCCCTTCATAGGGTTGCCACGGTTTAAAGGTCAATTTTTGCGCTTATTCAATTATCTAATTGCGCTTATCTGGTAAGCCACAAAGAAATAAAAAAAATATAATATGAAAGAAAATTTAATATAAAAATTTTCAGATTAGGGATTTTTTGAAATTTTAAATTTAAGTACGGTAAATTAGGATGAACGTATTAAAAGGTCGAAATCTTATTTTCTAAACGGTAAGTCATAGCGAAATGATTTTTTTTGCAATCGATAGATTTAATTGAATACATGACAACAAAAATTGTCAAAAATTTACAACTCGAGATATGAACGTTTGAAAGTCAAAAATGCAAAAATATATGTTTGAGAAAAAATTAACTATAAATCAGTGTGAGGTTCCATTGAAATATATGGTATGTCGTCATGAAGACGATTAATAAAAAGATAATAGGTATCTGTCAAATTTTTAATTGAAGCTTCTGTTTTGGCAAAGTGAATTTTTGAAAAATATTTTTTTTTTTAAATTCTGTAGGTTGTTTTATTTTTGTACCTTTCGGAATTTTCATTGAAATTAACATCAAAATACAGATAATTCTCTCATATAAGCATGATAGTACCAGGATTTCTACAAAAACTTGGTTAAAACTCAGGGTTGCCACACTTTAATATTTCTCTTTGCGTCAGAGAAATCATTTACTACTCCGTGTCAGGTATATTAGATGCATGTATTGCACTTTTTTATCAGAGTCTTGCATATTTCGGATCCTCTATGCTATAAACGTTTGACATAGTACCTCAATAAATTCTAATTAAACTGTGTTTAAGTAATGCATCTGAAATTCACATCATATTTGACTGCTATGTCAGACCTTCGGTACAAGTATTCCATCCAGCATAACAAAGCCTTTTCAATCTAAACCTACTAATTCCTTGGAAAGCTTCAAAAACTATCTAAAATAGAAGTAACTTATTTTATTTTTTTTAAATTTCTTCATCTTCATTATTGATTTAAGGAGGTTTTGGAAAGGTTTTTGACAAAGCACTGGGAAAATGTTAATTTTGTTAAGATATTCCGAAGGAAACAAATGTGTAGGCATCTGTTTGGCAGATAGTAGTACAAACCTGTTTTCTCTGACGCAAAGAGAAATATTAAAGTGGGGCAACCCCGAGTTTTAATCAAGTTTTTGTAGAAATCTTGGTACTATCATGCTTATATGGGAGAATTTTCTGTATTTTGATGTTAATTTGAATGAAAATACGAAAGGGTACAAAAAAAAAATAAAAAAAATCTATAAATTAAAACAAAAAATATTTTTCAAAAATTCACTTTGCCAAAACAAAAGCTTTAATTAAAAATTTGGCAGACACCTATTATCTTTTTATAAATCAGCTTCATGATATAATACATTATATTTCAATAGAATGTCACACTGATTTTTAGTAAATTTTTTCTAAAACATCTATTTCGCCATTTTTGTCTTTCAAGCGTTCATATCTCGAGTTGTAAATTTTTGACAATTTTTGTTGTCATGTATAACTTTCATGTATTCAATAAAATCTATCGATTGCAGAAAAAATCATTTCGCTATGATTTAGCGTTTAGAAATTAAGATTTTGACCTTTTCATACGTTCACCCTTATTTACCCTACTTTAATTTAAAATTTCAAAAAATCCCAAATTTGAAAATTTTAATATTAAATTTCCTTTCATATTATATTTTTTTTTAATTTCCTTATGGCTTACGACATAAGCGCAATCAGATAATCGAATAAGCGCAGAAATTGACCTTTAAACCGTGGCAACCCTATGAAGGGCCCACTATTTTTTAGGCAACCCATGCGCAAACGGTTTGTTTGGACACTACCTAAGAAATTGTATACCTCTCATCTTGTAAAGAGATGAGGGTAGGTCGTCCTATGTCCGTCTCCCCGACTATGTCCTTCATTAAAACAATGTAAAGCTAAAGTCGTTTTTTTGTGAATGCCCGTTATTTATATCAGATTTATGACCTGATATACGGTTTTTGAGTTTTTGCATTGATGTTCCAACATATACAGAAGGACAACTTAATATTCCATCACCTAATCATTTTATTTTATATACTATGTCTGACTTATCTTCTTTTGTTAATTTACTTTTAAGTTTCGAAAATAAAGATGTTCTTGAAGTATTAGCTGATCTAAAAGCTATACGAATTTTTATCTGTCAGTTAAGCGCTTCAAAACTACTCTGTTTTTTTACAGATTTTTTTTGACTTCAACGCTGTATAGCAACAAAAATATAACACCAGAAAGTTTTATATGGAGAATTTTATAACAAACTAATTTTGATTTGATATTTTTATTCCTAAGATGCTAAGAACAAAGAATACAGGGAGTGCACTTTCTTACACCTTTTGATTTTTCCTGCAAATAGCACACCTTTTTGAGCTATTATTTATATGTTACATCCAGGCCAAAATCTAATTTGGTATTTGGATGGACTAAATAGGGAATTATCAAATTACCAAACAAAAATTTACATAAATTATGTCTTTTTTAATCAAAATCTAAAACTAAGCAATTAATTTAATAGATTTGCAAAATACTTCAATAACCCTTAAAAAAAAAAAATGAAAACATGAATCCTCTTCACCACTAAAAAGATCTGTGCAAAATAAGACAGTTACTCCTAGATCGTGTACTGCATACACTTCAATAATCGAAGGCCAAACTCGATTTAAGTGACAAAAAAAAAAAATAATGACGAATACAAAAAATAGACCCCTAATTTTTTTCACAAACTGCAGTCTTACTTTTAAACGATAGCATATTTCGAAAAAAGTTTCTCAATATTTTTTGTAGGAAATTTGATTTGCTACAAGTTTCTCTAAGATCAAAAATACAAGAGTTATGCAGAAAACAAAAATTACCATTAAAAACAAAATGGCGGCATAATGACTCTAGGTACAGTTATGAAAAATATAGTTTTCGGCTCGTGTACTGATGCTCTTTCGAGTGCCAAAGTACCTCGGAATTATTTTCCAGAGAAACATAAAATGAAACCTAAGTGCACCGTACTACAGCGGGCCACCCAAATCCCAAAGTACTGTTAAGTACAAAAAACTTTAATAACAGACCGACTGACAACATAAGCACGTGAAATTGATGAAACTTCCTTATTAAATAAAAATCTTTCCTTTCCTTCTATTCCTATTAACTAGTGCCGTGCATTGCATTTAAAAGACCTGACACCTGAGGTCTTACAGGCATATAACTAGTTAAAATTATTATTATCATTATTATTATTATATTCCCACGCATCTTTCTCCCCAGATACCGCACGCGGTGGGGTCCATTTTCTCCGAGCACGACGGCAATTGCGGTTGCAAGTCGTATCGGAACTTTATTAAATTATTTGATGTTATGTATTAATCCTAGATGTATTTTAGTGTTATTATCACAGTTGTTTATAAATTACGGTAGCTGGAGGAATAATAATCCTAAAGGTACTTAGGACAACTGATTTCGATATATCGTGAAGTAAGTGTTGACATTCTATTTTCTTCAGATCATCTGTCACAGTTTTTGCAATTATTCCCGTACTAGATATAACAATTGGCACGACTCGGATTTCGGTTAGTCTCTCAGTATCCATTTATGATGTGGTCGATGGATTCCTGGCTCTGACGGTATCGACGGCAGGTGTTATCGACATCAAGGTGAAGAAAAGCTCGTTGGTATTATCTTGTTGAAATGATACCATCTCGAATTGCCATACTGAACCCTTCCGTCTCAGGAAACAACTGTCCTCTCTTAAGCCATATAGTTGAGGCTTTCTTATCAATGTCTGGGAGTCCAAGGTGGTGAGGATACTTCCCATGAATTGATTTTTGTTTCCAATGTTCAACTAGTAAGTAAGTAGTAAGTAAGTAAGTAAGTAAGGTTCATTTATTTTGTCTAATGAAATCAATACATTCACATATTATAAATGAAGTTTTAAGCTATGGCATTGCCGTCAGCTCGCTTGGCAATTTTAACAAAAACGTTATATTATTTATTATTTTACAATATTCAAAATTCAATTTTTTTTCTTTTTTTAAGAAATGAATGTAATTTAGTTTAGATAGGTATCGCATAACTATTCAAACTCACTAATTAATAACAATCGATAATTATACGCACTTTTTAAAAAATAGTAAAGTTTTTTCCAGTTTTGGCCATTAAGAAAATCGATAGTTTCCTGCATCGTCAATGTTTTCTTACCAAGGTATGTTTGTCTTTGCACTTTGTAAATTGGACAGATTGCGATGACGTGGAAGCAATCCTCTCTCTCTTTCAAATTACAAAGAGAACAAAATTGGTCAAAGCTTCCGTAATACGGTGTTCCATTAAGTCCAAGAACTTCGCACCTGGCTTAAAAATCAGTGAAATTTCTTTGTAGTTAAAAGAGTCTCGGAAGTAATTGTCATCCATTAAATTGTGCTTGAGTTGCGAATACAATATTTTACTCTCCGATTGTTGGGCTTCCACTTCAAAAAGTATTCTTTGAGTATCCTCAAACTTTTGAATCGTGAGATATAAGCATTCTTTTAGGAGGTTAAGATCAC
This sequence comes from Melangyna quadrimaculata, assembly GCA_949320155.1. Classification (NCBI taxonomy): domain Eukaryota; kingdom Metazoa; phylum Arthropoda; class Insecta; order Diptera; family Syrphidae; genus Melangyna; species Melangyna quadrimaculata. Next base: position 262,902,274 of record OX439483.1, read on the forward strand.
TAGGCATTTCATTTAGATCCACACCGTACACTTGACCAAGATTCTGCCATTTTGCCATCCACCAGTCCTTGTTTCTGATTTCATAGATCAGCATTTTCTTTGTTAACCGTGTATCAGGTAGATCGAGTACTTTTAAAATAAAGTCAGCTTGCAGTTTAAGTGTGCTCACAAGAAATTTCGCCAACCCTGTTTCAAGATAAATTGCATAGTTGGGCGTTTTTATAGGCAAATTAAACAATTTCTTGACGAAGTTTCTATTGAACTTTTCCAAGTCTTCGAATTCTTCTGAGCCCCATACTTGTGCAGCAAAGAACAAGGTTGATTTTACCACTGCATCAAAGACCTTATACTTTGTGGAGAGCAGTATGTTTTCATTATAAAAAATATTTCTACAGGTGGAGTTAATAAGTCTTTGCGAAACCTTCGATTTCTCCATGATGTGCTTCTTGAAATCCAACTTTGAGTTAAGCACCACTCCCAAATATTTATATTCATTTACGACATCTAGACGATTTTGGTTGATGTTCCAATTATATCTTTGTGATTCTGCACCTCGATGAGATGAAGAGAAGATCATTACTTTTGATTTGTCCGTGTTTATTATAAGCCGCCATTTCGAACAAAATGAAGAAAGACGATTTATCATAAGTTGCAAATGTTGAGGAGTTTCAGTTAAATTCACTAAATCGTCGGCATACATCAACACATTAATAGTTAAGTTTTCAATTCTTAGACCTCCAGGAAGTTCAGGTACAATGTCATTAATGAAGAGGGCAAACAATAGTCCGCTGAGAGGGCAACCCTGTCTGACACCACTATCTGTTTTAAAATACTTTGAAAGATTCGAGCCATCCCAAACAGCTGCCTCTGTTCCGGAATACATACTCCGCAATATCTGTAAAAAATTGGTAGATACTCCTAACTGTGATAGTTTGTAAAAAAGTGCATTTCTGTTTACAAGGTCAAAAGCTGCCTTAAAGTCGACGAATAGTGCATATACTTTCTTCTTTCTAGCTTGGAAATCTTTTATTATTGATGTGAGACTGAAAATGTGATCGAAAGTTGAGTAATTTTTTCGGAATCCGGCTTGCAGATCGGTAAGAATATTTTTTTCCTCCACCCACTTTTCAAGTCTTTTGGCAAGAATCGTGCAAAATATTTTGGCAATAATGTTCATGAATGATATGCCACGATAGTTTTCAACACTTTCGAGTGAGCCTTTTTTGTGGATTGGAAAAATTATTGACTTTTTGAACGATTCTGGTATGATTGCACATTGTAAAATATTATTGTAGAGTCTTAGCAATTGCAATATAAGAGTTGTAGATGCGTTTTTGAAGAACTCATATGGTATTCTATCCTCCCCCGGTGCTTTGCTATCTTTGGATTGTTCAAGGGTTTGCTCTATTTCCGACACAACTATTTCTTGATCCAAAATTTCATCGATTATATATGGGTCTACAGTGGTATACGAAACAATCGTCTGAGATGAAAGCATGTTACTAAAATGAATAGCCAGATCTCCTGAAGAAACACTCGTCCCTATTGAAAATCCTGATCCATTTATCTCTCTTGCGATTTTCCAGAACTCTTTGGAGGATTTAATATTTATAAGTTGAGCAGCTTGGTTGTTTTTAAACTGGATCTTCTTGGTGTTGCATAGACTTTTATAATAAACATTATAATCAACGTACCAATTCCTTAATATTTCTGATTCCGTATCCCTCCATGCGTTTAAAAGTGCAAACGATTTTTTTCGAGCATTCATACATTCATTGTCAAACCAAGTTTGTTCGAATACTTTATTTCTAGATGATGGCCTGATTATTGCAGAGTTTCTTATACAATTCGTTATCTGTGATGCAAGTACTTCAACAGAATCCACATTTGACACGTTTATAAAGTAACTATCAATAGATCGGTTATAATTGTTAATGTTTTGAATTTTCCAGTTAAATTTTGGCAGAAGTTTCAGATTTGTTCGCCCAGTCGGGCTAGAATTTTTCCATTCAACAACTATGGGCATGTGGTCAGAGTGAGTTTTTGGCTGCACTTCAAACCTTGTGATTAGGTCGACCCATTCGTTGTTAACAGCGCAGTAATCTATGACAGACTTTCCTTGACCTCCAACAAAAGTATAATCACCATCTGTGTCACCATCAGCGCACCCGTTCAAAACAATTAGGTCATAGGCTTGAAAAATTTCCAGCATTTGGATACCATTTTGGTTGCATACGGTATCTTTGGATGTTCGGTTGTTAAAGCGGTTGGTAAGATACCCTTCTTGGAAATAAGTTGAGGTTTGCAAGCTGCTCATCCTAGCGTTTAAATCGCCAATTACTAACACACTTTTATTCGATAGTAGAAACAATAAGTTGTTCAATATTTCAGCATCTTCAATCCATTTGTTGCAGTTGACATAAACGGGTACAATATACATATTATTATGAAGTAATTGCTTTACAATAATACATCCAGATATTTCAACAAAGTCGAAGTTTTCTAAAATTTTAGTTTTTATACCAAATACAGTTCCACCGCTGGCTCGTCCTTTTTTTGATATACGTGATGCTGCCTTCCATTTTAATTTAAATCCATTGAAGTACTTGTTATATTTATTAAAATTTTCTTGGGTTACATGGGTTTCAAACAGAAAAACTATTTTAAAACTTTGTACATAGGTACAAAAATCGACAAATAATAATTTATTATTTAAACCGGAAATATTATATGCTAATATATTTTGTAAACTAAAACTATTTGAGCTGACGACATTATTATCTCAATTTTGATATTGGAGTTAGAAGCCATCCCTGAACATGATGCGCCATCTGGACTTGAATTTGTGCGAAAGTCTATGCTCTGTGTGTGTTTGACAGATTCAAAGTCTAGTTCATCAAACATTGTGCTAAACACCTGTTCGCCATCTTCATTTTTATGTTGTAATTTGTTATTATTTGATAAATAAAATTCTTTGGTTCCAATAACAAGCATGTTGTTTTTAATCTTAATAGATTCGTTGGGTTGTTTTGATTTTATTAATCTTCTGTATCCCAATAAAATTCGTCGTTTAAGCTGCATCTGCTTGGTTAAATCTCGCTGAATGTAAAAGCCGGTCCCTTTGAGCTTTGGTGCATTTTTCAACATCCTTGATGCTATCATACTCGATCCCGTGTTGACTTTCATTTTAATTACCGATGGGTGTGAATTCAATTTTATAGCTGGTGACATTTGGTGTTTTTCATCAGCCCCAAGTAACATCCCAATTATGCTTTCTAATGTTTTCTGAGGATCATTTTCAGAATTCGGGATTGTTAAAATGATATTTGCACCCTAAAGTTCACGATTCTGTGCTTCCAATTCATTTTCAAGCATATTGCAACGAAACTCAAACTGCTCCACTTTTTTGGAAAGCTCTTCCTTCTGTTTCTTCAATCCTTCTATATCAGAGGTCAAACTTTGAAGGTCGTCTTTGGTAGCTAGTCTCTCAATTTTCGTTGTTATCTTAGAATCAATCGCGCTATCGATAATTTGTTTTATTTTAATAAGATCCGCCTCGGAAATAGACATATTTGCACGAGATTTAAATAATTTGGCGGCTTGTTCCGGGAAATCCGAACAACAATCTTTAGGTGGAGTTTGACAGTTTTTTCTTTTTTTGTCATTCATAAGTTAAGCCAGGTAAAGTGTAGCTCATAAACGCTGTTGTTTGAGAATTATTATATAAGATTACCTGGTGTTATCAATGTTGCAGATTCGGCCTCACAATAAATACTTTCTAAAGTCACTTTTGTAATTTTTATATTAATTTTCTGCTATAAATATCCGATTAAATACAGAGCAAAAAATAATTCCAATAGTTCACTTACGCGTAGAGTTGCCAAGTCCCAATGTTCAACTATATCACTGCTTGCTCGAACTTGGAGCATTGGTTCAAATTCCAGATTGCTAAGGTTTAATGGTGTAAAGATCCTGTCAATGTGGACAAGAATGTTGTATTTTCTATCTCGATCACCGCACTTATAAAAGAAATGCCTCAAGTTTTCTATTTGTTTTTGATGGAGGTTTTGAATATTGGCAACTTCTTGTCCCCCTTCCGCTCTTGGCAAACAAAGTCTTTCAGTGGCCGATCAAGAGTGATGGTAACGAGGGGATGTCATTGTTGTTCTTATTCGTCGTTCCAACATTTCAAGGTCCGTTGTACTTCATTTTATAATCCCAAACGTGTATGTCAGGATCGGAACAGCATAGACATTGATAGCTTTAATAAAATTACCACTGTTAAGTTTAGTTTTGAACAATTGGTGTAACCTTTTCTCGAATTCCTTCTTTATTTTCTCTTTTATACTACTATTAAGTATACTACGCATCTCCTGTATACCAAGGTATTTGTAGCATTCTTCATTTGTAAGAAAATCCATAATTCCTTCTTAAAATACCAATCCATCTGTTTGCACGATACTTCCTGTAACCATTTCAATCGCCTTGCATTTTTCGAACCCAAAAACCATGCAGATATCATTGCTAAATTGTTTGACAATATTGACAAGTCCTGTAAGATGTTTTTTGGATCTCGCCATTAATTTTAGATCATCCATATTTAGCATATATGTGAAACTGTCTTTCTCATCGTTAGATTTGATACGGTAGCCATCAGGTAAAAATAAGAAAACTTTATGTTTATTACGTATTTTTTGAAAAAAATTGACCTCAAAGTCAAAATTTTGCTTGGGCAAAAAAAAATTGAACACCATTTAAAATTGAATATCTGGCAACCCTAAAAACATATCAAATCACTTTAAAAGCAGTTTTAAAGGCTAGTATTTTAAATTAAAAAAAGCCCAAAATGAGCTCCCTACCATAACCATCGACAGAGAAATGGACCTTAACATGGGTCAGGGTACACCAAAGTAAGTTTAACTCGTTAAAAAGTGATGTCAGAGTTGAAAATCAGACTTGACTGTATAACAATTTTTTTCTTAGAATATGACCAAGAATCACATCCCAAAGTATGGCAAACGAATAACCGGACACCCTGTAGAATTTGATATCTCTCTTCATTTTTCTTATTATTATTGTTATTGTATATAATTGCTTTAATTATTATGATTTTATTTAATGTTGATTTATGTCTTATAAGAATCGACGCGTGATGTTACATGTTCCAAGGACTACAGCTTTTTGGATAGTTGTGAATTCTCCTTTGATGTTATTGTGGATTTACATGTATCTTCATCTGCATAATGCAGGCAAGTAGAGCAGGACAGATGTATACAAAAAATCCGAGCGAGTGAAAGAGAACCATCAAGAAGATGAACATGCTCGTCTTCATTTCTGCATTATGGCACTTTCCTATAATGCAGAAACGAAGTTCTTCTGCATTCTGATCGTTTCTCCCTATCTAAAAAATATACATTTTGTATTTGACATCCCTTTCTTTGTGCAGAAACCAAATGCAGATACATGTTAATCCACCATTAAGTTCTTCCAGATGCTTCGATAGGCTTTTCGGTGTGACAGCTGTTGATGACATAAAAAGTGGGATAATGGTTCTTTTGTATCCTTTCCAGGCTTAGATCCGTATATTTGCTCACTTTGGTGTTATATGCGCCTATTAAGTTAGTTGTTAAGGGAATATATCTATTATTTTTATCTCTTTTTTTTGGCAGTCGAACAGAACAATAGGCGTGTTTTATTGCAAATGCCATCCATGGTACAGTACGATTTGACATGGATTACAAATACAAGATCGCTAGGAGCTCTACAGCCGACAAGAAGATATCTATAAGGTTTCGACCTCCTTGACTTCGGGGAAGGTATAGCGCGATAACAAATTGAAAATAGACCAAATATTGGTGGAATGGAATGAAGATTAGCAAAGGTTTGTAGCCGACCCGGAAGATGGCCTGAAAACAATAATCCAAAAACATAATCTCGATGTAAACTTTTTTGAAAATATTATTTGTTTACAAAAAATTTCTAAAACACCAGCGAATGTCAATTTCATAAACAAACGACAAATGTCAGGCGAAGTTGGGTGCGGTTCATCAACATCAAGGGCTGCTACAACTGGGAATACATCTGAGAGTAGTTCGCATCTAGGGTTTAATACCCAAGCACATTTCAATGTTAAATTTTGTAATTAGATTAAAGCCGTCTGTCAGAATTATGAATTATTAAAAAATAAATACTTTAGGTTATAATGTTGGAGGTTTAAATAATAAGATAGCAATTTCAGATTTTACAAACTTTATAAATCAATATGAAATATTTGTATTAATTGAAACACATTATATAGAATAATTACGTCGCTGATCAAATAATATTCAGTAAGTGTATCATTTATGAATAAAACTACTCAGTTTTGTTAAATAATTATTGTTTTACAAAGAAACCTAAGCGTTTGATTTATTGCTAGGAAAACCTAATTTGTGCTACACACGTGAGGAACCCTAGAACTATACCTGATCGTAGAGAGTATTCTGCAGCATCGCAACTATACCAAATAAATCTGTCTAAATTGCACTTTTTCTGGTTGATAGTGGCCAAGCCACGCGGTTGGCTTTCACGTCACTGCTACCCATTGTGAAACAGAGATCGTTGCAGATCACAGATCACAGTCTGGTCACCAAGTCCGATTGTTTCACGAGAGCTGGTGCTCTCGATCGCACATCGTTCAATCGGTAGGGATCTGGGGAACACGTATAAGGAAAAACATTACATCCACAAGCATCAATCGAAATATTTGGTACTAGAGGCGATCTGAGCGAGAGTTGGTTTTGAGCCTTATACTCGTATATACGCTTCAAACCTCGACACTAATCTTCAACAAACACAAACAAAATTCCGCCACGTCACTGGCAAGTCATCTCTACCTTACCCATCATAAGCTCCAGCAATCATTTTCGTTTGGCCGCCCTTATCCATCACTCACATTGGTGAAATCGAGTTCTGACTTCAGCTCTTTCATCACTGCATCATAAAGGCGATCCTCCGATATTCCACCCCGTAATCGTGGTGAATTACAATTTTTTTACCACACCTCATCATAAAAATCCGCATCAACAACAAATACTCTACAGCATCCTAAACTATAATTTAATGTATCAAATCTAAGATAAGATAACTCATCCAATCAATCATCTCGTTTTTCTCTTACAAAAGATAAGTATTCTCTCTTAAAATCAATTTTTGTTCAAATTGAAAAGATTTTGTTTCCTAATATGTAATCTAGCTAAACTCATACAAACAAACATCTACGCGACCAACAAAGCTGCTGTGCACATCACCTTTGAAGAAGTCGGTAAGTTCATTTTAATTTGCTGTTTTATCCAAACAAATAGGAAATTAAAGAGAAATTTAAATTTGAACGATGAGTGATTAAGGGCATACCCAAAATTAAGTTTTTTATTAATCATATTGTTTGAGGGAGATTAATTGAGATTAAAACCTAGATCGAGCATGAGTGAGTGAAAAGAATAAATAGACTCAATCAATTTTTTTTGCTAATAATTCGTGTCTTTGCGGAAAAGAGATCTATTTATAGAACCCCGAGTATTTGTGTTATTGTTTTTTTTTTATATGACAGCATGACATCAGAGCATAGAGTCAGTTTTTGTTCTCTTCACTCAAATGCCGAATAAGATCTCTTAGATTGTAGATTATTATACTATGTTTGTTTAGCCTACTTTTATAAAGCTTGAATACTTCTTTTTTTTTATTAGCATATGAACCTTAAATGTTCCTTATTATTTGTTTTACTTTGGAGATGAGTTACCTTTTTTTATTTTTTTATTTATAACTTTTTGCATTTTCTGGATTAAATAAATTTATATGTAGAACATTCAAATGCTTTGGCAATTCTGATTTTACTTGGAATAATTTGAATTAACATGGAGTAATTTTGATTTTCAGTGCAAGAGGGAAAGATAAGGCGTGAAGATGCGAATAGACGACCGTGTAGATAGTAGTTCTTAGGAATTTACTCAGTCTCAAATTAGGGGTTATTGAAATGACAAGAGTGGAACAATAACCATGGAGTTTTCTAGATTGTTTCAGAAGACGGAGGGAGGGATACACTCAGGGGCCCATTTGCATCTCGGGTTTCCCATTTCTAAAATTTAGGGATAGTGGTTTTGCGATATGTAGGTATATAATAGTTCTTATTGGGTCATTTAGGATCGGCATGAAATATTGTGCGGTAGTTCAGCGGCAAGTACAAGTACCCACCCCACCGACGAGCTGGTCTTTTGGTGAAGCAAGCATGCCGAGTCGTACTTTGTTGGCTGGACAACTCATTTCACGTCTTATAGGTGATCTCGGGGAATCCTGTGGTCCTGAGGGATCTATAGGGAAGCAAGTCATCGCTTTTCGTGAGTGAGAACAGCTAAATCCGTTACAACATGTAACTGAGGAAAATTTTAAGAAATTCGAATTAAGTTTCATTGATTATAAATTAATATGGTTAAAAGCAATTAAAATAAATAGAAAAGGTCAGGCAAGTGGAGGAATACTCATGGGCTTCAAAAGTAACATTAAAAACATCAATTGTCTGTACAAGCTTGCAGGAGACATCTGTATTATGGAAATTGAAGTGGATCATAAGGTACTGAATTTAATCCCGGTGTATTTAAATTGAAATAACTGGGAAAGTTATTTTACCAAGCTCGAAGACAACTTGCTTAGCAGTAACTAAACGAACATCATACTCATTGGCGATTTTAATGCACGAACAGGAGATTTGGAAACCGAAAATATGCTTAGAGGTAGGAGCCGTTGTTCTAGAGATGGAGTAATTAATAGAGAAGGAAGAAGAGTTATTAATCTTTGTAATTCATATGGGCTAAGCATATGTATGTCAGTGTATGTCAGGATCGGAACAGCATAGACATTGATAGCTTTAATAAAATTACCACTTTTAAGTTTAGTTTTGAACAATTGGTGTAACCTTTTCTCGAATTCCTTCTTTATTTTCTCTTTTATACTACTATTAAGTATACCACGCATCTCCTGTATACCAAGGTATTTGTAGCATTCTTCATTTGTAAGAAAATCCATAATTCCTTCTTAAAATACCAATCCATCTGTTTGCACGATACTTCCTGTAACCATTTCAATCGCCTTGCATTTTTCGAACCCAAAAACCATGCAGATATCATTGCTTAATTGTTTGACAATATTGACAAGTCCTGTAAGATGTTTTTTGGATCTCGCCATTAATTTTAGATCATCCATATATAGCATATGTGTGAAACTGTCTTTCTCATCGTTAGATTTGATACGGTAGCCATCAGGTAAAAATAAGAAAACTTTATGTTTATTACGTATTTTTTGAAAAAAATTGACCTCAAAGTCAAAATTTTGCTTGGGCAAAAAAAAATTGAACACCATTTAAAATTGAATATCTGGCAACCCTAAAAACATATCAAATCACTTTAAACGCAGTTTTAAAGGCTAGTATTTTAAATTAAAAAAAAACCAAAATAAGCTCCCTACCATTACCATCGACAGAGAAATGTACCTTAACATGGGTCAGGGTACACCAAAGTAAGTTTAACTCGTTAAAAAGTGATGTCAGAAAATATGCTTAGAGGTAGGAGCCGTTGTTCTAGAGATGGAGTGATTAATAGAGAAGGAAGAAGAGTTATTAATCTTTGTAATTCATATGGGCTAAGCATATGTAATGGTACCACAGATGGAGATGCATCAGGCGATTTCACCTTTATAGGACCACAAGGAAACTCTATGATTGACTATGCAATGGTGTCGGGAGACTGGAATAATTTAAAAGATGAATGGGCAATTTTGGCAACTTGGTTATGCCTAGACGTATATTCATGTGCGCCAGTATAGTCATGTGCGCCAAACTTGTACAACCACCCAGTATTTGATCTATAGTTTCCGAACTTGCTTGACATCGCCTGCATAGATCATTCGGCATACTATCTTGGAGTATTATCCTCTTGTAGTTTTTGGTTGCGACAACTTTATGTTGGATCGAGATAATAAATCCTTCGGTTTCCGCAAATAGCTTTCCGCGTTGTAACCATAGGTTTGAGGTGCATTTGTGAATGGTTTCCTGCTCAAAAAAGTTGTGATGCGTTCCGTGTAGGCTATTGTTTGTCCACGTATCTATGAGTGCTGCTTCAGTTTGGACGTTAGGTGGGATGTCATTTGTTTGTGAGCGCAAGTTAAATGGCGTATGGTGTTTGTCCGCCAGACATATGATGTTAAGGAAATATGATGTTCGCGACTTTTCTCCGAAATAAGACCTTGAGCTAAGAATTCGCTTGTTATGCAGTTGGGGGATATCGATAAGACCTCTGCCTCCTTCGCAACGTGGCAAGACAATCCTTTTAATGGCGATTTTTGGATGGTGGAACCGATGTTTGGTTAGCTGGGTTCGTATCAAGCGCATTATGTTGTCCAGATCCGTATCGGACCATTTAACTACGCCGAATGAAAAAGTGAGTGTTGGGATTGCCCAGGTGTTGATCGCCTTAAATATATTTCCAGCATTAAGTTTTGATTGGAGAACAAGTATCAGTCTTCGATTGAGTTCTTTTATGACAGCTGACTTGATGTCTGAGTCGCAAATTCCTTTCAACTGCATGAGTCCCAAATACTTATACGATTCCCCATCGCATAGGTTGGAAATTACATTTTGTTCATCAATACGGTACCCAGGGTCATCGTTTTGTACTTTTCTTTTCTTAAGGTGGACGATCTTACACTTATCCAACCCGAATTCCATTTTGATGTCATCAATAAAGCATTTAACAGTTTTTATCAACCTGTGTATTTTTGCCTCAGCGTTTGCGTATAGTTTGAGATCATCAACATAGAGCAAGTGACTAAGTTGTTGAGTTCCCGTTTCAGCCTTTACGCTGGAGGTTGCTGAGAGGGTTTAAAGAGAGGCAGAACCATAGGGGACTTAAGCAGTAGCGGATCTAGGATTTGGCTGTGGGGGGGGCTTGGTAGGTCCAATTTGAGACATTAATGGCCAGTTTCACAGTGCAAGTTTAAACTTCAATTTAAGTTTAGGGGCTTATTGCGAGAGTCTACTCCGAATAAATCTAGTCGACTTAAGGATCAGTTTCACAGTCATAGGAGTGGCACTTTAGTGCGAAATCTTGGGTACAAAATGACAATTTTCGCAGTGTAAACTAACCTTAATAAGTTGCACTTAAGTCTCCCGTGTTGGGCACTTAAGTGTTACTAACCCAGGCTGCCAACATTACTAGAAAGTACAAATGTGCTAAACTTAAGTGCAACATTTTTTTTGGTAAGTGTTCACTGTGAAACTGGCCCTAAGTCGATCAGAAATTCTTTGATCGAATTTAGTTTTCTATCAAATAGAAAAATTCATACAATTTCGTAGCAATCTGACAGAAAAAAAAAATAACAGACTTTAACCCCCATGGAATAGACTTTTACACCATGGAATAAGAAGTTTCTGGACTCAAACCAAAGCCTTTAATTAGAGCTCCATTTGAGTCCGGAACATTTTTATTCCATGATGTAGTTTCCTAAACATGGGAGCTGAAATAACTATTTTCTCTATTTGACTTTTGAATAGACTTTCGCAATAAGCCCCTTAAACTTAAGTTCAGCACTTGATTAGGTTTCAAAGTAAACGTTGAACTTAATAATTCTGTAGTTCTAGTTAAACGAATGTAGGTATTCTGCCATTTAAGCTTCAGTTTAACGTTCAGAACACTTGATCGTAATAATCATTCTCAAATCTTAATTGACAACTGCCATTAATTAATAATAATAAATTATTATATTCCTTTCTATTTGAACTTTTTTGTTTAATGTTTTTGAGTGACGAGGAAAATTTAATATTTAAATTTTTAAATTTAAATTTTTAAATTTAAAATTTAAAGATAAAAACGCTTCCCTTGAAAAACAAATGATTTTAACTATGTGACGATGATGATTTGTTTGAAAGTTGCATTTATGCAGTCATATTAAACTTCGCTCTATGGAACTGAGCTTTATTTTAAACTGTGAAAATCAATTATTTGACCTTTAAATTTAAACTTAAGTTCAAAACCAGTTAAACTTAAGTTTAAACTTTCACTGTAAAACTGGCCATAAGTAATACAATTGGTTTGTCCATACAAATTAATTTTATTATTTATAACAAATATAAAAAAGTTGTAGTTTATTTATTTTAAGTTTTTTTTGTGAAAATATACAAGGTTATATAAATAATTGAATTTTGGCATTCCAACTTTTCCTTTTACAATTACCGTGTTATTTGTGCATTTATATCAGCTTCTATCCCCAGTTTAAAATGTTTTTAATATTAAATACAATTACATCTGTAGTATTTAACATTTAAAATATTTTTAAGTGGAGATAGAAAACAAAATTAAGGCTTAGCTGTATTTATAGACAATACAATCTTAACATATTATATACCTTCAATTTTCAGCCACGTCAAGCTTTGAATCACAAGACGAAAAAATCTGTCATTAAATTTGTCCTCGGGTTTTGGCCCCAATTGGGTTTTTTTTTTGCAAAATTAGCTAAGTTCTTAGTGTAAATTTTTGTTTTATTTGGTATTTTAACTGTTAAGCCCCGACCTCGTTTTTTCAATTATCTCTTCAAGTTTTAGCCCCAACTTGGACTTGATAGTCCCTAGAGTCAATCCCAAAAACTTTCTGGAATAAGTTAGCCCCGACCACGTTTTTTTGTCCAATTCTTTTCAGCCCAACTCGCGAGCTGTTTTTTTCGTCCCAATTTCCTGTCCTTGTAGCCCCGAACTTGATATTTTGTACAATCCGCTTCAGTCTTCAGCCCCAACTTAATTAATTTGGGGCTTAGAAAAAAATACGTAGTATATAAATAGCGTTGCCCCGGCCACGTTATTGTGCCTGACTCCCATTAAACTTCACTGCTTAACAATATTTTAGACGAATGTAAATTTCTTCACGTTGTAATGCATTGATTTCTATACTTCTATCAATTTTAAGAACCGCCTGTGGGGGGGGCTTTAGCCCCTATAGCCACCCCCCTGGATCCGCTACTGGACTTAAGGCATCTCCTTGTAGAAATCCACTCCTGATGTTGACCTTTGAGCTGGTTTGGCCTCCCAGATGTAGTATTACCCACCACTTTTCACTTGTAACTCTCAGAAAACTTTTAATTTTTGGGTCAATTTTGTAAACCTCTAGAATCTCGTGCAGATAAGAGTAGGGGACTGATAGAAAGCCTTTTTATAATCAATAAATGCCATGCTTAAATTGCGTTTTCCTTGTATTGCTTGGCGGACTAGAACTGTATCTACAATAAGCTGCTGTTAACAACCCTGCGACTCATTGGCAT
>OX439483.1:262915808-262944579 GCA_949320155.1 Melangyna quadrimaculata
ATTGCTTCGTTAGATTTTAAAATGTCATTTATTGGTTGCACCGACCACTTTTAATTCTAAAAGCCCAACAAACGAACCAATAAACTAAAGTTCCATATTCCTCAAGTTAAATTTTAAAGCCTAGTACGCTGATGATGCGAAATGAAAAATCCCATACAAAAATGACATGACGAAATCATAAACGAAAAATTTCGTTGTCTTTTTCGTTCTGTGGTACGCTGTTCGACCAGCGAAATTTATGACTATACCAGATTGTTTTGACGAGTCTCTACTCTCTTTTCAAAATGAATTAATTGTCCGGACCATTAATTGTGTGCGGAAAAATGACATTTGGGTTTTTTCGTGATTTATTTGTTGTTGCTTTCATTACAGCACTGTTTTTCTTTGATTTTTTCGTTAAATTTCTATTTATTTATTTGCAATTTATTTAAACTCTCCATGACCATTTTTCCGCTGTGTTTTCGTAAGCATTTCGTTGTCTTTTTGGAGACCGCAGGAAAATTTCGTTTCGCATCAGCAACGTACTAGGCTTAAAACTAATTTTATTGGACAGAACCCAGAAATAAGTTTAAAAAAACACTGCAAGGGTGAAAAAAAGAATTTAAATCCATTTTTTTTTTATATTTTGAGTGAAGTGGAAAACAACCCCAGACAATACCTACTAAATAAAAATGAATATTATAATATATTAATTAACTGAAACACAGCCAAAATCATAATAATAAACTGCCGAGTTACAAACATACCTACATATTTTTCACACTTTTTTTCCTTTATCTAGTTGCATGTACCAGGTACATTTCATACCTATTCGTCATTTTTTTTATGTTCCAACACTTTTTTTGTTGATTTTCGTAGAAGTCATCTTGTGGCAAATAGATTTACTGAAAATTCGAAATATTTGTAAATAAATAAATATAAATATTTTATTGGATAAAAGACCTTTAGAAAATTTGTTATTTCTAACAAATTTTTAGTTTTTTTGCTGGTTTTTTTCGGTGGATTAGTTTCTTAGAACATTTATGTAATTATGAAAAAGTTTCGGGTTATTAGGTTCATTTTTTGTTATTTAAAATACCGATTGAAAAATATACAATTTGTCAATTTCAAAACCCAAATATTTCAAAAACAAGGGCGAAATTCAAAAATCGGCCTTATACAGATTAAACCTCATTACCTTTAAAATGATATACAAATTAAGGGTATTCATGCAACCTCGTAAAACACTAGATAATTTTACGATAATTTCATTTGGTAAATGAACTGTCAAATTTTGTATGGGAAAGGATTTTCATGGGAAAATTAAACAAATTTATTTTGTTAAAATTATCCAAACGTCATTGTGTCTTTTAGAAATGGGCGCGTTCAGAAATATGATTTACATAATATTATTTCTCACTCAGAGAACTAAAAAAAAACTCTGACCGAGTTCTGTAACTATCGAATCGCGATTAGTTGGCGATTAAAGTGACTTAAAACGTAGTTTATGCAAGAAAAAAAATAATTAGTCTTAATTTAATCAACGATTGGGAAAGCTACTTTTCGTAAAGTATTAAGGTAGAATTACCATTCATTGACGACGGCGAACCTACATAAACAACGTGTTTTTATTGTTGTTTTATTCTTCGTCAGCGAATGATCCGCATTGGTTTGTTGATCCTTAATAGTCGGAAGCTGTCAGAAAAAGATGTCTAAAGCAATGAAAAGTAGCTTTGTGAAGAATAAAGAATTGAGCCATAATTCACTGTATATCTTTTTTCGTTCCTGCCTCAACAAATGTCAGTTTCACTTCCATGAGGTGCACTCGGGGCGCTCTTCACTAGCGAAAGCAATAGTTAACGCAAATTAAGAAACCAGCATTATGGGCGCACTTTTTATATGATTCTTTTGTATTCGCTCATTTCCGTCCGACCACTACCGTGAGCTTACGACTATTGTAGTTCCATCAAGTATCTTACATTTTTTTATCGTTCCGAGACATTTGGCCCCGATTTCGGGTTGGTTCTGGAGAGGTTCTTTATTGAAAAATAACTTCAAAGTCTTAACACGTCTCATATGTCATACACCAAATCTGTCAAATAAACGTAACGTATAAATGAAGAAAAAGGTCGTTCATGCACACTTTTGTGTAAAAATATCATTTTACACAATTTGTAGACTTACGACGTTGCGTGAATACCCTTCTATTCTGTTTCTCAGTTTGTCTTGCATCCATAAGGCGTGATTTTTTACAAAACTTGTCACTGGATTTTTGAAATAAAACAAAAACAAAATCCAAAATCAAAAATATAGCTGACATGTTTTTAAGCCAAAGTGACATTTTTTCATATGCAATTTAAATTTTGGCAATACATGGTTCCGTGGCTGATATATTTTTGGCGTCCATTTTGAGATTTTTCCATTTTTCTTAAAAATCCTTCCGGAGGCCTCTTAATAATGAAGGAACCGCTCATGTACTTACAAAACTTGAGTTTCATTTACAAACAAGTATTAAAAACTTACCACCGATATAAGGGTTAGAATGTAAGAATTCAAATCTGCCTCATGAAAATCGCTCATCGATTTGTCAACTGCGACTAAGACCTCCATAGTAAACAATTGTTTATCAACAAAATTGCGTTTTTTTCTGACTAGTTGAGAAAATAATTTTGTCTGCATATAGTTTCCATTTGAATCAAGATCATCTGAAAAAAAGAGTAATTGTTCAGATGAACCATAAATCTTCTAAAATAAAAATGTCATCTTACCTGGAACAAGATATCTTACATGACGTTTCGAATGTCTCCAAATTGTATGTAACAAATAATTATCGTAGTTGGTGGAATTATACACTGGCTGAATTAAAAGTGTTCCAAATCTTGTTTTTATATGGCCTGTCTACAAAAATTACTAAGAAAAATATAATATTTCAAGGAATTGAACACGAAAATACCATGCCGTTACACAGCGAAACTGCAACTGTTGATTGGCTATCACCTTGAACATAACCTCTGTAGTAACAACCCAAAAAGTAATCTTCATTATCTTGAATTTCCGTTTCGTTGTTCAGAACTCGTATAACCTATATTATATGTAAATCAATAGGCGTGTACCATCAACTGAGCGCTCCGAGCGCTCAAGGATTTTTTAAGTGAGACAAAAAATCTCAACTGAGCACTGAGATTTTTTGCGGAGATTTCTGATCCAAAAAATTCTTGGATTCACTATTCAATTTGTTTTCTAATTTGAAACAGCTGTTTGTTTGACAAACAAGTTATAATTTTGTGAGGGTGTGCAAATAAGACATAAATACAAAATAAAGACGGAATGTTGGTGAAAACTCAAACTAATTGAATAAAC
This sequence comes from Melangyna quadrimaculata, assembly GCA_949320155.1. NCBI lineage: Eukaryota > Metazoa > Arthropoda > Insecta > Diptera > Syrphidae > Melangyna > Melangyna quadrimaculata. The sequence goes on from OX439483.1 coordinate 262,919,148, forward strand.
TATAATCATTTTCATTAATTTCAATAAGTTTTTTGCTTTAACAATTAAATATTTAAAGAAAAGTTGAAATCTTATTTCCAAACTTGTATGAGAATAATAACACATGTTTTTTTTTTAAAGAGAGCGGAGAATGTTGTCCCACCAAATGATTCCGCTTCCGTTAATTTGACATTGAGCGCTCAATGAGCGCTCAGTTTGTGGTACACGCCTAATATATCAAATTGTTTCTTTGTGTCAACAATTAAAAACTAGAAGCAAGTTTATCTTCAGAATTTTATCAAATAGTTTTTATCGTTGTTAGTGTACATTTTGGTTAGGGCAATACTGCTGTTTCTTTAAGCATTTTACAATAGTTTCCCTAAAAGTTAAGAGCAAGCACAGGTTAAGTTATGATAATGTTCAACCTCCATAAAAACAAAACAAAAATCGATAAAGCGATTTAATAAAATTAATTATGCTCATGAATTTAATATTTAAAAAAAAGTAATTTATGTTTAAAACACAAACAAATACAGCTATCTAACAATCAATCAATCAATCAATTAATCATTAAAATAATCTATTGATCAATCAATCAATAAGTCAGTCCATCAATATCTCTGTCTGTAAGTTTGTTTATCTGTCTTTTTTCGCCTACTCAATGTGTTATGACTACCCTTATAATGCGAGTAATAGTCTAAGCGAGGCGACCGTAGGATAACTTAGCTCTTAAGGTTAGAGGTTCTAATACCCCTTAATAGATAGATCTATTTTAGAGAAACTCAACGCACAATGGTTGCATATTGAAATTCGGGTAGACGTCCAAGACGGCCATGACTTAGCTCATCGAGTAATGCAGTGAGTCGAGAGAGGCCCAAACTATAGGGGTTGATAAGATAGAACGAAAAATATAGGGTTGCCTAGTTTAAAATGGGTAAGGGGTTTTGCCAACCCTCTTTTAAAAGCACTGTTTTTCGACTATGAAGTAGCTCATCGAGTTAGAGGGTATGAAAGATTAGACTGCACTGAAAATACAAAAAATTGGGTTTCCACTTTTGAAATGGGTAGGCGTATGTAATGTGTCAATGTCAACCTTTCTTAAAGGAACAAAATGTAAGAAACACGTTATTGCTTAAAACTTTTTATTTTGGTAGAGTTAGATCAAGTATTATATACCCAAAAAAAGTAGAGAATCTTTAGAAAACTAATAAAATAAAAGTTTTCATTATTAAGTCTTCCAAGAGTTGGAAAAAAATAAATTCAACTAGGTCTCAAATGTTTTCAGTAATATTCTGTATACGAAAAAAAAAATTCATATATACATCACAAGTAAAACCAGTGCCATCTAATTAAGAGGCCTCCAGGCAAAAGTTCGTACTCATATTCGAAAATTTTTATCTTCGATTAAAAAATGAAAATAAAAATCTCACATCTATCTGAAATGTCCGCGTTTATATAAATAAAATTCCAGGTTTAATAATTATAATACTTTTAATTACGAAATGTAATTCAACTTTATAAAAATGATTTGTAAGAAACTAATTATAATTTAAATGAGTTATTTAATGCGCAGATGTCGACGATTTGGCGGCTCAAGGAATAAGATAAAGAATAGGAAATATTTCGTCTGTCAAACTTGTAGGATCATACAGAGTTGTTGGATAAGCCGCGTTCAGATGTTGGTGGATTTGTAGTGCAGATAATTGTTCATATCATTCCTCCACACCAATTGAACGTCCCTCCATCTTTATGCCTGGACACGTACAGCTGGACGTTGGACTTGGTAAGACTGCCCGCCGAGGGCTGCTAACTTCTAGAGACTTCGTTTTAAGAATGGACTTTGATTGTTGTATTGAACTGGAATTACTTGCCTGATAAGATTTTTGGTTTAAATTATCAACGCATGTTTTTGATCCAAGAAAGTGATACGAGGAATCAGTTGGTTTACTTCTTACTTTGAGCTGATTTTGGTGACGCTTCCACAAGCCACGATTCGTTTTAACTAAGTACATATTGGTTCCTATTGGCTTGATAACAGTGGCTTCTATCCAACGATGACCTTTTGCAAAGTTTCGGGCATATACAGCTCTGTTGATTTTGAACTTCTTGGGTAGAGTATGCGATGATGTAGTATTCGAATGTCGTTCTGGAACTAGTTGTGATAAAATACTACAATGCTGTCTTCCGTGCAACAATTCGGCATGTGATCCCACATCAGAGTTTCCGGCAGTCTTTCTAGGGTGAATATATTTGTTAAGGCTTGAATGGTCGCGGTGGTGCTGGTAGAATTCTTCAAAGGCACAACAAATGGAAACTTCGAGTATGCATCAATACAGATTAGCTACATTTGATCAACAAGCGAGCGTAATCAATATGGACTCTTTGCCATGGACGTTCGGGAGTTGGCCAGGAGCTGTATTCCTTCGGAGGATCTGCTGCAGATGACTGACACACTTTACAGTTGGAAGCTCGATCCACAACAGCATGGTCCACTTTTGGCCACCAGCAGTATCTTCTAGCTAATTGTTTCATTCGGACAATGCCCCAGTGTCCTTCGTGTAGCATCTCCGTCACCCTTCGCTGAAAAGCTTTTGTAATCACGAGTCGAAGATGTTCGGTTTCGAGCAAGATTAGTCCTTGATACACTGATAGTGACATTCTTCTATTGAAATATGGTTTAAAATCTTGATCTTCCTCTGAGAATTTTTCTGGCTAACCTGAAAGTATAAAATTGCGAAGTTTTTTAACGGTAATGTCTTTGTCAACAGAGGCTACGATATTCCCCTCTGCAATTGGAAATGACTCAACTTTTTCCAAATATGGCTCTGAAATTTCCATACAGATCTCTTCTTGTTAACGGTCAAACTGACAATCTGGCCCAACGGGAAAACGAGACAAAGCATCAGCATTGGCATGCTTCTCGATAGGCCAATATCTAATGCGGTAAGTATAGCCCATAAGAATAATCGCCCAACGTTGTAAGCGATTGGCAATCATTATGGGCATTTTCTTTTCGGGGTTGAAGAGCGACACTAACGGCTTATGGTCTGTAATTAACGTAAATGTGCGTCCATATAAGTATTGATGAAATTTTTGTACTACATATATAATGGAAAGTGCCTCTTTTTCTATTTGGCTGTATTTTTGTTGATGTATGTCGCTCGAGTCGCCTGCGCTGCCCGTGCCCCCCACAACAACCGCACCGTGCCGCCCGGGCCACCCATTTCTTAATAGATTATTCTGAAAACCTTACCTTATTAAGTTATTCTATATAGATAGATTCAACAGCAAACTTTCTACGAAGCTGGCTAAGCGAGGTAATTTTTCAAATTTCTGGATGTACTGTTAGAGCAGGACTTCGGCAAAACGAATAATTTTTTGTAAAATAAAATCGAATTTTGTTTTAAATTTAATTGTGAATGAGTTTTATATTGGGAAATAGAGTCGACGATGAAAATGATCCTATTGAAGTGATCGGTGCCGTGAAATAAAGTAGAAGGAAATAAGGTCGAATTGACTTTATTGCCATTTATATCGGAAATAATGTCGAATTCAACTTTTTTTCATGGTCGACTTTATTTCCATAGCAAAATAGTAATAAGGTCAAAAAAGGCAATTTATGTCGAAAGTTAAAAAATGGCAGAAAAGAAAAAAAATTCAAACGAAATAGATAGGTAATAAAGTCGAACCTATATTCAACATCTAGAAATTTGAAAAAATTACCTCGCTTGGCCAGCTTCGTAGGGTAGAACATATGCTGTTGAATCCTTCTAAAAAGCTCGTAGTCCTGTGTAAGGTTTTGTAGCACGATATTTTCTCAGGTCAGATTAAGGGTTTAGGGAATTATTAAACATTTTTTTCTTTTAGTGCATCGCCGCGCCGCGCCGTCGATAGAATAACTTAATAAGAAATGGGTGGCACGGTGCGGTTGTCGTGGGGGGCATGGGCAGCGCAGGCGACGCGTGCGACACGGCCCGCGCGGGCCAGGACTTCGGCAAAACGAATAATTTTTTTTAAAATAAAATCGAATTTTGTTTTAAATTTAATTGTGAATGAGTTTTATATTGGGAAATAGAGTCGACGATGAAAATGATCCTATTGAAGTGATCGACATAATTTCCATTTTTTTATTTTGTTTTTGGAAATAAAGTCGACCATGAAAAAAGTTGAATTCGACTTTATTTCCAATCTAAATGTAAATAAAGTCGATTCGACCTTATTTCCTTCTACATTATTTCACGGCACCGTTTGTAACAGAGGTAATACTCCCACTTTCGTCTTTCCGAGCTCTGAAAATGTTGAAGGTTGGTAGGATGTTCTTGATGTTACTATTGTCAGTAATTATTTTAATTTATTAGTGAAAAATTAGATGGTATCCCTTCTGAATTCGTTTTCGGATCACAGGTGGATACTCATCAATATAGGTTTTGAGTCTGAAACCCCTTCTCCTTATAGAAATCCTAAAAGAATTGACTGGAAGAAGTTCAGTAAAAATTTTAATTCTAAACTGGGCAATATACCCAATCTGAGTCCAGAATCGGTTGCAGATCTAGATTTAAAGGTGAAAACCTTTGAAGCATCTATGAATACGGCGTTCAAGATCTCTTGCCCAGTTAAATATAGCTGGAAATCTCTCCCTCCATGGTGGAATGAAAATCTGTCTGAACTCAAAAAATCGACAAGGACATTTTTCAACATCTGCCACAAAAACAAATTTTATCAACCGTATAAAGATAGCCTTAGAGTATACAACCGAGCTGTCGCATCAGCCAAGAAACAAGGCTGGAGGGAATACTGCGAGTCAATAGAAAACATCAAAGACTCCGCAAGACTTGGTAGAGTGATGTCAAAAAAGCATTGCAACCCGTCTTTTTTGAAAAAGAACGATCGGGAGGGGGCAGTCCCTCCAGCTGAATCCTTGGAACTACTGATGACGACACACTTTCAGGGGTGTGAAAACAGTAAACCGGATCCACTTGAAACTCACATCACACCGTAAGCTCATGTAGAGCATATCAATACCGTCATAACAAGAGAAAATATTGCCTGGGCAATTAATTCTTTCTCTCCATATAAATCTCCAGGCCTGGATGGCATACTGCCGATTATGCTTCATAAACTACAAGATGTGGTTGTTCCTTGGCTGGAAATAATTTTCAAACGTTGCCTCTATGTCAACCATGTACCCGAGGCATGGAGACATGTTAGAGTAGTTTTTATCCCGAAGGTCGGTAGACGGGGCCATGAATCCGCGAAAGATTTTCGACCAATTAGTCTGACCTCTGTAGTGCTTAAAACGATGGTGCGCATCCTAGACAAACACATCAGGGACATCCTAGTTGGATGCCCTCTCGAAAACTCTCAACACGCATACCTAAAGGGTAAGTCCACGGAGATGGCCCTTCACGAGGTAGTTCGTACAATTGAGAAATTTATTAACTTCAAAGAATATACACTCGCCACCTTCTTAGATGTAGAAGGGGCTTAACAACGTCCTAACTGAGTCCATTCTAGAAGCCCTTATTGACATTGGTGTAAGTTCTATATCCGGGAGTGGATAGTTTCCATGCTCAGGGATAGAAGGATTTAATCTACGTTAGAAAATACAATTTCAATCAAATACGTCAGTAGAGGAACACCCCAGGGTGATGTTCTGTCTCCTCTTCTTTGGCTTTTAGTCATGAATAAAATTCTCGCTACGTTAGAGAGGGGTGGAGTGAAGACGGTCGCGTATGCCGATGATTTGGTGCTACTAGTTTCGGGTAAGTTTACCCAGGTGATAAGTGATATCACGGAGTTGGCTTTAAGGAAGGTTAGTAACTGGGCTGCGAGCTGCGGACTAGGTATTAATCAAAGCAAAACTGAACTTATGCTTTTTACTACCAAAACAAAGATAGACCCCTTCAATCTACCTCGACTCAACGGTCATACACTTTCGCTCTAAACTGGAAATTAAACATTGAATAACGGGTTAAGAAGGCCTGCGCAGCTTTCTATGCCTGTGGCAAATCTTTTGGTAAAAGGTGGGTCCTCCAGTCAAAAATGATTTTATGGACAAATACAGCCGTTGTGCGACCTATTCTCACGTATGCATGGTTCGATTGTGTGGTGGCATTAAAGAATTTGTATAATATCAACTAACTTAGGAAGGTTCAGCTCAGAACAGCTAGCATTGGCCCAGGGGCTATTCGATCTTGTCCAACAAATGCTTTAGTTTTTCTGCACCTTTTACCACTAGATTTACACATTAAATATCTGGTATCTTGCAGGGCGCTAAGACTAAAACAATCGAACTCCTGGTTTGCCAAACCCTATGGGCACACAACATCACGGGTTTAATTTCAACCGAAATGTTTTCGACTCCCACTGAGTACTGCACCCCTTCAATGAGCCTCGGTAAAGATTTAACAGTTTTATTCCCATCATGACGTCGTGACGAAATAATTCGACAGAACTATCTTTACTGATGGATCAAAGATGAAGTACGGTGTTGGTGCGGGTATTTTTTCAGAGTCCCTAAATATATCCAGGTCTTTTCGGCTACCTGACGTTGCTAATGTCTTTCAGGCTGAAGTACTGGCAATCAGGGAAGAATGCAAGCTACTTAAACAAAATCCAAACCATCACAGAAATATAGCTTTTTTCTCAGACAATCAAGCGGTTGTCAAAGCCATTAATTCAGCTACATCATCTTCAAAATTAGTACGACAATGCCAGGATGAGCTTCTGAGTCTGAATACTAACCTCAGGGTCACTCTTATCTGGGTTCCGGCTTCCGGGTCACAGTAGGATTGAGGGTTATGAACGGGCTGACGAGCTGGCCAGGCAAGGTTCAACCCTTCATAACTCACTTGCGGAAAGAGTCAGTATTACTCTCGGAGTTATGAAGGGCAATATCTTCTCAAGTTTTCTCTCAGAATCTAACCGTAGGTGGAATAGTTTAACTAACTGCATTATTGCTAGAAAAATCTGGCCTACCTTTAATAAATCACGAACTATTAACCTAATGTGCAGACCCAGGCGAGACATAGCAAAGATTGTTGCAACATGCACTGGACACTGGCCAATAGGAGAACATGCGGCGAAGCTTGGCATCCCCTACAATACTCACTGTAGTAGTTGTGGGGACCAGCAGGAAAAGGAAACAGTCTTTCATTTCCTCTGTAAATGTCCCTCTTGGCCAGAATGAGGCAACAATCTTTTAGGAAGCCCTTTTTTGACGACGAACTCTCCGTAACGAAGATCAAGGATTTGACTTCTTTCCTCAACGCGACGAAATCGATCTAGGATTTACTTCAGTTTCCTCTTGCACCATCTTCTTCCCCAAACTCCTGTGACTGCGAGCTAGCAGACTAATGGTTTTTGAAGGTGGCTCATGGTGCACGAGGACCGGACGATCATACAATTAGGCCTCTCTCTCTCTGTCTAAATCCAATAAAAGCGTCTGGTCATACAGGCGGGTGGTACTTTCTCTGGTAACCACAAGTCATGTTGTGCAAACAGACGGAGGTGTACAGAGATTACCATATCCGAGTGTGCGACTAGATGATCACCCTAAGGGATCAGATCCTATGCGTCCTGGCAAATCAGCAAATTGCTTAGCGCCGGGAGATCTATCACCAAATACCCTCATTATCTTAAAAAATGTTCTTTTAATCCACAGGTCAAACGAGTAATGGTATCAAAACGGCACATTACAACGTTAATTGGGTCATCGAGCGGTGATGCTTGTGACCGCCATCTCTACCTACCTACTCAAAACCGGTCCAAAACCTAACCGTGTTGCGCCAAACAATAACGGAGGCTGCTGCAGACCTCAACTCAAGCAGATTCACCCGTCTTATAAACCGATCTTTTTCAAGAAGATGTAAGTCTTCCATTGCCGTTGGAGACAAACAATTTGAAAATTTGTTATAGCTAATCTAAATAAGCTTTTGATGTAAATTTTGTTGAAAAATTGAATTTTGGGAGCGGGTCGAAATTCTGGATTTCAAAATTCTGTATGACCAAAATTTTGTTTGATTTTCTTTATATCCAAAATGCTGTAAGTGCAAAATTCTGTATTTTAAAGAAGAATTAACATAACAAAAACAACAATAATTTTCAATTTATAAATTCGAATTAAAAAAAAAAATGAAAACTATTTCCAGATAACCGTTTAAACGTATTCCCTTAAACAGGAAATGTTACACAAATCAAAACTCTTTCTCATAATACTACATACGTCGAATTTTCTTATTTTTCAGAATTTAGTTTTTCTTTTTTTAATGTGATCCCCATTTTTGCCCTTGCCACCTGTGCGTTTGCGAAATCAGATCCGCTTTTAAATTCAATATACTATATTTTGAATCTCGTATTTGACTATAGACGTATGTTGGTATTACAAAAGTATATGTTCACTTCTACAAGTATTGAGAAACGCACAACATCGCTTACGAGTGTTCATTTTTTATCATTTTTCTGAATCTAGTGTTAATCCGAATTAAAGCCGTATTTGTGATATTTATTCTTCGTGTGAATTTTTTTGAACGAGATTTATACATTCTGATGCCAGGCCTCAACGTTGTTTTCCATCTTTTGAATACTTCCGTTATTTTTTTAAATTTTCAAAAGCAGGACAAAACTGAGCATGTAGGCATATCATTTTTTTAAAACGGGCAGCAGTTATAAAATATTCGTATAAGCAAAGAAGCGTAGTTTTGACTGACCTTACGGCAGCCACGAGCTTTATATCATACATAACAAATATTTATTCTGTATTTAAAAAAAAATCGTTTTGACAATGTAAAAAAGTGCGCACTTTTTTACATTATCAAAACGATTTTTTTTTAAATACAGAATTTTGAAAAACAGAATTTTGCACATACAGAATTTTGATCATACAGAATTTAGAATACAGAATTTTCTTCATACAGAATTTTGTGTAGCCAGAATTATGAAAACAGAATTTTGACTGTTTTCAAAATTCTCACTATCTGATAGCCCGCGGTACTCTGGGGCTGGTAGTGGTAACTTATGGCTCCGCGAAATTAGGCCCCAGGAAATAAGGCCCCAAAAACAAAATGAAATAAGGCACCAAAAAAAGCACACAAAACAACAACAACGAAATTTCTAAAATGGGGTGCTATTTCATTTTTTGGGGCATTGTTTCATTTTTGTTTGGGCCATAATTTCATTATGAAATAAGGCCCCAATGAAATAAGACCCCAATACTAGTTTTGGGGCTTAATTTCATATTATTTTAAAAACAATTTTGGGCCTTATTTCATTTATCATAATTTACTTGAAAATGCTAAATAACATTGTCTTTCACAATAAAATCTGTGAAAATTTGCTAATCGGGGACCCAGAGCTGGTAAAGCACCGCGAACTGTTAAACAAATACTTGGATTGTATCGCGCGATTTTTTGCAGCTATTCTGTTACTCACTAACGCTTTTAAATGTAAATATCGTGCTGCAAACCATCAGGGAGTAACAGAATAGCTGCAAAAAATCGCGCGATCAGGAATACTCCCTGATGGTTTGCAGCACGATCTTTACATTGAAAGAAAAGCATGAGTAGGTAACAAAATAGCTGCAAAAAATTGGGCGATACAAATCAGGTACTTGCTTAACAGTTTGCGGTACTTTACCAGCTCTGGGTCCCCGATTAGCGGATCTTCACACATTTTTTTTTTGTGAAAGACAATGTTATTTTAACATTTTCATGTAAATTCTGAAAAATGAAATAAGACCAGAATAGCTCCAGAAAAACGCGCGATACAATTCAAGCATTTGTTTAACAGTTTGGGTTGTTATTTCATTTTCTGGAATAAAGTTTAATATGAAAAAGAAAAATTGGGGTTTTATTTCATTTTTCCAAAAAAAAAGTCAAAACAAGTTGGGGCCTTATTCCATTTATTTTTGGGCAATTTTTTCATTTCAGTGGGGCATCGGGTCGTAATTTCATTATGAAAAAATACCCCAATTTGGGGCCTAATTTCACGGAGCCGTAACTTATAAATAACTATTCATCCCCCTCGAACTTAAAATTAAACACGAGAAAGCCTAGCGTGTATTCAAAGTTTTTTTCAATGAATTAAAAAGTATTATCTTAAAATCGAGTTACTTGAGAAAAGAATTTTTTTTCCATTATTTATGGAATATTCTCAAAAATGTTAGACCTTTTTGAACTGAGAATTGAACACGCCATTTTTTAAGATAACTTGCCGAAATTTCGTAAGACATTATTTTTACACTACCGTCCATTGAATTAGGGTCATGTAAAAATTTAGAGTACCTAGTTGGGCAAAAACGTGATATTTTCTTTAAAACTGATGCAGGTGTGTTTAAATTTTCGAATGCATTTCTTAGCGGGGTTATTCAAGGTTCCATAACAAAAAAAAAAGAGAAGATAAGATTTGTAATCATGGCACTTGAAATACCGTCACAGAATGACATTTTTTTCGATTTTTTTGCAAATGCACATAACTCAGAAAATACATGGCAACAATTTTTTATTTTTTTAATAACTGTAACATCCGTATGTATCACCCGTTTTCGTTTCGACTTTGGCTTTTGGGACACCCTGTAATTAAATAATTATAATATATAATAATAAAAATAATAATAATTATTATTATAACTATTATTATTATCCTTTATTTCTCATAAATTGGTTTTAATACAGTCTTAGGGACCATAAGTCCAATTTAAAATTATATGTATCTATGAATATTTATTTAAACTAATACATTCCATACTAAATCTTTGGTATTACATTACTGCATACATTTTCTTACAACATGACAGATATCGATTATCACGATAAACAGAAATAAGGTATGCTCATAAGATACACCCAATTCGCCATCTTTCTTATGTTGTGACGTCATCATCATCTGTTAGTTTGGCAAGTGAGGTTGTTAATTGGAAATTTTCAACTGGTTTTTGGAAATTTTCAACTGGTTTTTGTTATTTTATTTGTTTTTCGGTTTAAAAAGTAAATTTGAAAATTTGAAAATGGTTGTGTGTGCTGGTTTGGGGTGTAATAATACACCGGACAGAAAAAAGACAGTGAAAAAAAATTAAAATACATATCACTATTTCTTGAAAGACGCTAAAATGTGCAAATTGTGGATTAGTACTTGTGGTAATAAAAACGATTATACTATAAAACAGTCGTGTTTGCTCAGGACATTTAGTTGAGAGTGACTATACCGTTAAGTATATACTTTTATAGAGCTTTAAGGAAAGAATCAGTTCCATGATGACCCTTATATATCCTGCAGTTGGAAGGTGGACCAAGTGATACATTCTTTGAAAATGTTAGACTTTTATAGCCATATTAATAAAAACAGCACTTAACTCACCTGTAGCATTCGAGCTCTCGTGTGAGCATGTATTAAGAGACAATTGGCAATTTAAAACGAATATTTACTTACCTTATTTAACCCTTCGCTAAACCACCTGCCTTGTTGGTTTATCTAGCTAGTAAGTGGCAGAAATTTAACTCCTAGTCCATCACGAGTTAATTATAACTCGCTGCTAGCTCCGTTTATTAATATGGGGGCTAGAAAACATTTTCATTAAAAACAGTAAGGAACATCTACAACAAAGGGGAAGTTCCTGAAAAAACATTTAAAAAATGCTGAAGCTGTGCATCTAAACTAAATGGAAAAAGACTATTTCTTAAGTGTAGACTGTAGTTTAGAATTAACCATTTAAACAAATTGTAGAAACAATAATTTCAATGTGTTTTAGCCTTAAAGTCAATAACGAGGCAAACGAACAAGCCTACCAAACGTCAAAAAAATTATAGCAACAGCGAGGCGATGTTAGTGAGACGAGTGGATAAAAGACAAAAAAAACCGAAATGGAAAAAGAAGGGAGAGATCGAGAATTCTAGTCTTCTGCCATTTGCATTTTTAGCCTCAGACTAGGTCGCGTGTATAAAGACAAATCAGTGTGCAAAAAAAATATAATCCGTAAGTGAAGAGTGAGTTCACTTAAAAAATCGAAAATCAACCTCATTTGGCAAATCCACAACGGGCGGTGAAGATCCGATTGATATGTTAATCGAAGTTCCACAAAAAGCCCTTTTCACCATGTGCAACTCCTAAAAACGTCGTCTGCCCAGCTAGATCAATTTTCTGCCACCAGAAAAGGCACCTCGTCTCTAGAAGTCGCTACCGTCACCACCAGCGATATCATCATTGTCGTCCGCACAACACCAACTTGCCACCAAAGCCATCACCAAGTTGCTTTCATTCAGTAAGTACCACTAACCAACAATATTTGTCACAAAAACTGTCGCCATCGTCGGCCGCAGAGCAAGAACAATTTGCTGACGCCAAAGGGTCTCCATCGTCTCCAGGAGTCGCTAACGTCACCACCAGTGACACCATCGTCGTCCGCACAACACAAAAGTGTCGTCATAAACCACCACCCACTCGATTGTCGTCCGCTTAGCTACAATTTGCGTCCTTTAGTTGCATGTACGGCTGGTTGTGACGAGCCGATTGTCTGTCAATCAAAGTTCCACGATAGCCACCGTCTGTCTGTTGCACTAAGAGCAGATAATAGGACCTCCACTGCATCTAAGACAACTGGTTGAGACGATGCGATTCCACATAGGCCCATCGACGGCCGCACTACGAACAAAAACTACAAAAAAATTACTACCGAATTGCTTCCTACAAAAATACCACCAGCGCTTGTTAATCCTTGGCTGGCTGTGACGATCCGATCGAAATTCTGGAAATTTCAATCGAGGTTCCACATAAGCCCATCTACCACGAGCGGTACCTTCATCTTGCATGCGTTCATCTGCCATCAACCCCTTCGTCCGACATCAGTTTTGGGTTGAATCAAACCAAATAAACCTAAAAAACTAAAAACATATTGACGATCTCAGTGTGAGGTGAGAAGGCAATAAGTTACATTCTTGCTGGTTCCATTCGGATCTCAATATTCATAGTAATTGTCTGTATAGTTTACTTACATCATCGTCTCGCTGCTGCTTGTCTCATCGTCGTTGGATCCAAATTCGTAGAACACCAAAGGAGTGTAATTAATAAGTATTGATTAGTGTTTTAATATAAGATTGAATTTTTGATTAAATTAATTAAACGACCGTACCAATCTGTTAACTCATTTCAAATAAATTCATTTTGTATCTTTTTTTAATAATTAGCTTGAAACCGATCATACAGGGAAAGGAAGCGGTGCACCTCATCTTCCACTTTTTTTTTTGGAAAAAGAAAGAAAAGCCTATAAGAACCCAAAGATAATGTTTGTACGTACGGTATCCCATAACTTGATGGGTAAGTCGATTGTTTTGTAAATTTTAAAGAATAATAAATGATATTAATTTGAAATGGGGTTAAGGTAAGAAAAGGTCGATTGCTAATTGCATACTTAAATTTCAATATTATTATTTATAAATTTTTGCTGGTTTCATACATAAATTCGAATAGTATTATTTATAAATTTTTGCTGGTTTCATACCTAAATTCATGTTTATTATTTATACATTTTTGCTGGTTTCATACTTGCACTCTATCAGTATTTTAACAATAAGGAGAAATAAAATATTTGTTAATCATTGACGGAATCGGCTTTTTAGGAAATTTAAAATTTACGTCGATGACTTTCGTTACAGGTGGCGCCCAACGTGGGGCCCGAAATTTCGCGTTATAATTCGCAGTCACTTAAAACAACATTTAAAAAAAATAATAGAATACGTTTACTTCTCTAGAGACGTTTGTTTCCACAAAAGTTATATGGCCGATAAATTCATTGATACTTGAATTGAGTTGCATATTTCCTTTGTGAGAATTTCTTGCGTCTTGTGGAGTAACTAATGTTCACGACCGCAGCGTTGTATGATGTTTCATCTACCGGAGAGTAAAGAACAGTTAAGACAAGCGAGTCCGATCATTGAGAGTAAATCGTTCCTCACGTTCGATCGCAGCTCATTTGTGATTTTGCCAGTCATTTCAATGAATAATTTTAAAGTTTCGCGTCAATAAATAGAATAATTTTCGTCCCTATTTTTTTTCTTTTCTCTGACCCAACACATCCCTTATGCGAATGACAATAGTACATCACAACAAAAAATAAATTTTAAGAACCATTTTCTATAAGAACGAAAAAAAAAACATTTTGAATTATTAAGTCGATTTAAAGAGATTAAATCATTTTGAATTTTTCTTGGTTTTCGAAAATCCCGTTTTTCAATTGATCGTATAATACATAATCATATACGTTTATATATTTATATATATATTTATTTTAATAATATATAATTTCTTTTAATTAAATTAAAAAAAAAAAACAATTTGAATTGAATTAAAAAAAAATTAGAGTACAGCTTGATACTAGCGGTTATAATTGTTACTACGTGACACTCACACTACCAGATATTCTAGCCGAACAACAAGACAAATTTATTCCAATCTTAATCAGAGTACACTATCTAGTAGACGTAAATACAAATCAAAGAAACGAAATAAACAGGAGCTTCCTGAAATGGTCGACACTCAGGATAGTGGAGGAGTTAATCCTTCATCGAAACAACCTGCCAATGGGTCAAATCGGCAACCGCCCAATTTACTGGGGTACGGAATTCCCTCCGTACCGGCTATACCAACGCAATTTAGACCCAGTGCTGCTCTGCTTGAAGATGATAACAGTAATGGAGAGGTTGAGAGATTTGAACATTACGTTTATGATGTTGTTGCGAGAACTATCGGTCTTAATCGTACGGAAGACCGTAGATTTATTCAAGAAGAACTTGATAAGTCCAGGCAGTTTCTTCGATTAGAGTTAGCTTCCATAGTCACCGAGGCTCTCAATAAATCTTTGCCTAGTCCTCCCAGTAGAGACCCGGCCACGGGTCTGAACTTAGCCTCTCTTCCTACTAATGCCATCTCTTAGCATTTGAGGGAGGTATCCAAATTATCACAAATGGGGTTTTTTTTTGATAAAAAAGACTTTACTGTTGACGACTTTTTGTTTCAATTGGAGAGGATTAAGTCATCTTACAATTCTCATAATTCTTATAATGTAACCTGGGATGATATTGTTAAAAATTTTCTTGTCTCAGGACAAGTAAAAACATGGTTTTGGGTGTTTGTGAAAAATCCTTCCGTAAATTGGTCCACTTTGCGTTTGGCACTTATAGAACAATATCGAAGTCTTGACACTGATTTTGAGTTGTCACGCAGAATGTCTGATAGAGGGCAGGGGCCGTACGAAGCCTTTGATATTTTCTATGAAGATCTGTTGGTTCTGAATTTGAGACTGCGTAGTCCAAAATCCGACAGAGAATTTTTTAGAATTATTAAGCAGAATGTTAAAAGAAAGTTGGGAGAACATCTCATTACCTTCAATACACACAGTATCGCCGAAATGGTTCATGACGTATGTCGCAGAATTGAGAAATTTATCAACGACCACGAAGCTCAGCGACCAAAATTTCAATCAAGCACTCCCTTACGGAGAGTAAGCGAACTTTCGGATCCCGTCGATATCGAACCCTCTCATCCTCAATACTCTAGATCTCAGATTGAGGCAGTGAACTGGGCGTGAGCCCAGTTCGGTTAAATGTTGAAACTGTAAAGAATTGGGACATACTTACATATATTGTCCAGTGATCAACGAGCCCATTTCTGCTTCAAGTGTGGCCAGGAGAACACAACCCTTTCTAAATTTCCAAGAACTGCTCAAGGAAACAGGATCTGGCGAACTAGAAAAACACCAATATTCTAATACGCGCCTCACGGCTTAAAAGCGCTCCGAAAATATCATCTCTCCTAAAATTATAGATAACGAAAAATCAGAAGTAGTACAAGTAGTCCGAAAAAGCCTTCACCAACGCCTGGAGGATTATTATTAAGCTAGGGAACGAATTTTCGGTAGCGCTTCTCGCTTTTCCAAAGTTAACCGTTTAAGAGAACGGTTTAAGGAGAAAAAGCAACTGCACCAGTCTATTGCTGCAACTACCTTGCAATGCTCAGAGGATGACCCCCGCCCCTACGTCGCTGTATGAATTTTCGACAAGGAGTGGTTAGGTCTTCTAGATAGCGGAGCCTGTATAAGCTGCATAGGTTCAAAGGGTGTAGATTTCTTACAAAAAAGCAGTATAACTACAAAAAAGATTTCTTCAGCAGTAACAACAGCTGATGGTAAGAGACAAAATATTGTGGGGATAATAGAGGTTAAAATAAAATTTAAAAATTAATTCAAGATATAACCTTTTATGTCGTCCCATCTTTGACGAAGGAGTTGTATCTTAGCATAAACGCGTCATTTTATAAACGCGGTTTGGGAAAAACATGGCTCGAGGAGCATACAATTGATACCGGGGACAAGGCGCCAATAAAACAGCGTCATTACCCCGTTTCTCCAGCCGTAGAAGCCCTTCTGTGCAGCTGGAGCGCATGCTTGCTATGGACGTTATCGAAGAAAGTTGTAGCCCTTGGAGCTCACCAGTTGTCCTCGTTAAACGAGGAGACAAAATGCGGATGTGCATTGACCTTCGGAAGGTCAACGGAAAAAGTAATACCGATGCATATCCGTTGCCGCACATTAAGGGAATTCTTGGTCGACTTTCAGATACGTTCTGCATCTCGAGTGTAGATTTAAAAGATGCGTTCTGGCAAATACCGCTGGAGCAAAGTTCACGGGAAAAGACTGCTTTCACGGTCCCTGGTAGACTGTTGTACCATTTTAAAGTTATGTCTTTCGGGCTATGTAATGCTCCTCAGCGCCTCTGTCGGCTTATGGACAAAGTTATGAGTTACGGCACCAGATTTTGGTCTAATTTGATGACTTACTGGTGTTCTCCAAAACATTCGAGGAACTTATACGGCTTTTGAAATTAGTCGCAGACAAACTTTGTGAGGCAGACCTCACTATAAATGTATAAAAGTCGAAGCTTTGCTATAAGGAAGTAAAGTATCTTGGGTTCATAGTTGGTAACGGGTCGCTGAAGGTAGACTCAGAAAAAGTAGGTGCGATTAATGACTTTCCTACACCTAAACCGGCGAGGCAAGTCAGACGCTTTATTGGAATGGCCGGTTGGTATCGAAGGTTTGTCGAAAACTTTTCAACTCTAGCTTCGCAGAGGCGCAGAGAAACTATTCAGTAACCGAGCGGGAGTGTTTGGCAGCAGTAATGGGGATACAAAAATTTAGACCTTATATCGAGGGCTACAGGTTTAAGGTGATAACCCACCATGCCAGCCTGAAGTGGCTAATGGGCCTGAAGGATCTAAACGGAAGATTGGAGCTTAGAGCTGCAAGGATACTCTTTTGAAATCGAGCACACGAAAGGCAGTCTAAAGGTTGTACCCGATGCTTTGTCTCGGGCACATGAAGTAGAAGCGTTGGATTCCACATTAAAAGCAGATAGTGATGTGTTACATTTAGACTTAGATGATCCAAATTTTCAGTCGAATGAGTATCGTCAAATTGTAGAAAACGTCGATAAAAATAAAGGCCAGTTGCCTGATCTTCGATTAAGACATAACACTGGCAATCCTTTACAAGATGACTTAACATGGAAGCTCTGGGTTCCACCCGGCTTTGTCAATGACCTGATCCTTCTAGCTCATTGTCCACCAAGAGCTGCTCATGGTGGTCTAGCCAAAACACTATACAGGTTGCGGCAACAATTTTACTGGTCAAATATGGCTACGCAGGTGAAACAATTTGTTGGCAATTGCGACGTTTGTAAGACAACAAAAGCCCCTAGCACAACGCTTAGAGCTCCAATGAGTAAAGCCTTTACGGTAGATCGCCCCTTCCAACACGTATATATAGACTTTTTGGGTTCCTACCCACGCGATGTTAACCTTCCTCATATTTTGGGTTGGCATTAAGAACGGCGGTGCACTCTGCGATAGGAATGTCACCTTATGAAGCCCTTTTTGGTCAACGCATGGTGGAGCATGGTAGCGATTCTGCCATTTTGAGGAATTTAGATGGACTTAACAACTCAGAGTTAGACGTTATACCAAAATCCGCCAAAATGAACATTCTCCCTTCTTTAATTAAAGATTCTCTCGAAAATGCTCATCAGACGTATGAAAAGATTTATAACACCAGAAGTTCCGCTTTCAAATATAAAGTTGGAGACAAAGGTTACAAAAGAAATTTTGTATTGAATGATGCAAGCAAAGGCACTAACGCAAAGCTTTCTTCAAAGTTCTGTGAGGCAATAATTCACAAAGCAATATGTAATAATTTTTTCGAATTGGTTGATGAAGCTGGTAGGAGTTTAGGCTTAGCGCATACAAAAGATATCAGGAAATAAGTCAGGCAGCTTGATTTGTAGAAACAGTGTTAAGATATAATAAGAGAAATAGAAGGAATTGTAAAAAAAAAAAAAAGAAAAGCCCGACTAGTTCAGCCTGAACATGAGACTCTTTGAATGTTCAATTTTCTTCCGACGGCCAATCGTTTTCATTCTTGAACTTTTATGCACCAGAGGTTTTAAAGAATTAAAGCTTTGTAGAAACCATAACTTCAATGTGTTTTAACCTTAAAATCAATAACGAGGAAAACGAACAAGCCTACCAAACGTCAAAAAAAATTATAGCAACAGCGAGGCGATGTTAGTGAGACGAGTGGATGAAAGAAAAAAAACTGAAATGGAAAAAGGGAGAGATCGAGAATTCTAGTCTTCTGCCATTTGCATTTTTAACCTCAGACTAGGTCGCGTGTATAAAAACAAATCAGGGTGCAAAAATAAATATTATCCGTAAGTGAAGAGTGAGTTCACTATAAACATCAAAAATCAACCTCATTCGGCGAATCCACAACGGGAGGTGAAGATCTGATTGATATGTTAATCGAAGTTCCACAAAAGCCCTTTTCGCCATGTGCAACTCCTAAAAACGTCGTCTGCCCAGCTAGATCGATTTTCTGCCACCAGAAAAGGCACCTCGTCTCTAGAAGTCGCTACCGTCACCACCAGCGACATCAACATTGTCGTCCGCACAACACCAAATTGCCACCAAAGCCATCACCTAGTTGCTTTCATTCAGTAAGTACCACTAACCAACAATATTTGTCACTAAAACTGTTGCCATCGTCGGCCGCAGAGCAAGAACAATTTGCTGACGCCAAAGGGTCTCCATCGTCTCCAGGAGTCGCTAACGTCACCACCAGCGACACCATCGTCGTCCGCACAACACAAAAGTGTCGCCATAAACCACCACCCAATCGATTGTCGTCCGCTTAGCTACAATTTGCGTCCTTTAGTTGCATGTACGGCTGGTTGTGACGAGCCGATTGTCTGTCAATCAAAGTTCCACGATAGCCACCGTCTGTCTGTTGCACTAAGAGCAGACCATAGGACCTCCACTGCATCTAAGAAAACTGGTTGAGACGAGGCGATTCCACATAGGCCCATCGACGGCCGCACTACGAACAAAAATAACAAAAAAAACACCACCGAATTGCTTCCTACAAAAGTACCACCTGCGCTTGTTAATCCTTGGCTGGCTGTGAGGATCCGATCGAAATTCGGGAAATATCAATCGAGATTCCACATAAGCCCATCTACCAGGAGCGGTACCTTCATCTTGCATGCGATCATCTGCCATCAACCCCTTCGTCCGACATCAGTTTTGGGTTGAATCAAACCAAATAAACCTAAAAAAACTAACAACCTATTGACGATCTCAGTGTGAGGTGAGAACGAAATAAGTTACATTCTTGCTGGTTCCATTCGGATCTCAATATTCATAGTTATTGTCTGTATGGTGTACTTACATCATCTTACTTATTTCATTGCCCCCCCCCTCGAGAGTTTCACCTTGACATGGTGGGGGGGCTTACGTTTGGCCCTCCAGCAATCCAGCTGCAGAGTCAGACAACAAAGAAAACAAAAAAACAGAGATGTAAATCGTAACAAAATATGGAAAATAGTCAGATAAAAAGTAAAAATCGTGTGGGGATATACGCTCAAAAGTCGGCAGAAGTCACGATTGTCGGCGATGGCTTGACCTCGAAAGAGGATAAGTCGCCAGTCGCCAACAACAACAACAACAACAAAAAGTACAGAAGCAAGTAGCAGTGGTGCCAAGAAGGTTGATGAGGTCCTATCTGAGAACCTCATGGACTTCTCTGATTCTGACGACGGGGCTGTGGGGGCTGGAGAGGGAGTGATGGTATCCAACGAGGAAAATCAACTCTTTGAGAATGACTATCAGTCCTTCGCCAGCTCAGACGCAGATGTCACCGTGGCCGAGAATCCTGTTATAAATGAAAGAAAAAAACCATCTCAAGGCGAACCTGTGGCCAACAACCTGACACTGTCAGCAGCCAAGGTAACCTCAACTCCAAGGGGTCTGGAAAAAGAGAACTGACCGAAGCCTATGCGGATGTTGCAGGGAATTCAAAAACCCTGCTGACTGCCATCTCCGCAGATCGATGCCCGCATGGGCCAAAACCGATCAAGGAGAAACTGGCACATCCAAAGAAGCAGGATAAGGAAGGGGATCCTGATCCAGATCTCAAAACGACAGAGAATGCCAAGAGAGCGGTCAGAAGGTATGGCCAAACAGACCCGAAAAAGCTTAGTTTCCGTGACTGGAAGCGGCTGAGCTGGGCGAAGAAGATTCTGGCTAAGATGGAAGCTAAGGATAAACCCGCAGCCAAATCGAAGCTAGATGAAAAAAGCACTAACAAAGAAACGAAAAAGGACCAGGGTGGCCTACCCTCCAAAATGACGAAAGTCAGCAACCCACATGTGAGACCGGAAGGATCAACCTTCAGCGGTCCAAAGCACATGAGGTTCGATAACGCTGGCCCAAGTAGTCAAAGAAAGAGGAACAGGCACAACGACTCGACCCCCCCCTCCAACCTCGTCCAATAAAAAGCCTAAGACGGCAAAAAATGCAGGCATCTTAGCGGATGTGATAAAAGAGAACCTTCAGGTGGCCGTTATCCGTTATCGGCTAAACGATGAGCATTGAGCTCAAGTGGAAGGAGAGTTACTCGACCGTGTAAACGACGAGGTGCTTTACTCCACCAACACGCTGCCAAGATTCGGGCCGCTGTCGACGTTTGAGGGGTTTAAAATTCTGGCCTGCTGCGATGAATATACCCTTAACAGTTCCCATCTACACCCCTCTCTGAGCAGTCGTGTGCGTGAGTGATGGAAACACCTGCCAAATACCCCCAGTTCAATAATAATTAATCCAACAAAAATATGCAGTTGTGCTTCTCTAATTGCCCCTTTCAAAATTAATAATTAATCCAACAAAAATATGCAGTTGTGCTTCTCTAATTGCCCCTTTCAAAAAAAATAAATAATAAATCCAATAATCTTATAGTTAAAAATGTATGTACATATATAGTCGCGCCGAGTAATTAAAAAATAAAAAAAAAATAGCCCAAATCAACATCACAGTGCAAGTGCCAGTACCTAGCAAAAAAACCATACAAAACCCAAAACAAAAAAAAAAAAAAAAAAAAAAAAAAAAAAAAATAAGTGCACTCATGCGATAACGATGATGCAGCAGCATACATAATAGCAAAGCGGTAAATTTTCCTATCTCTCCTTCCCACATCTCTCACAGTGCTTTGGCTTCGTCATTACATGCAGAGTATGAGTATGTATATCATCTTATCCAAGCTTGTAATTGATTAAGCCAAAGCATATTAGATAAATTGCTTTTATTGTTTTTGGGTTTCCAGGTGCGGATCAATACATACTATTAAGGCATAACACTGGTAGTGTTTTGTATTGTGAAGTTTTTTTGGGGCCCAAACTCAATATCAGCATAGATAACTGTCTGATTTAATTTTTAACGTTTGTTTTTTCGTAATGGTAGGTGAATTTAGGGTCGATATTAGCAACATTCGGGGGCTGGGAAAGAATGTATGTGCAGTGTACGTACATACTGTAAAAAACAGGCCAACAGTCTTGGCACTAAGTGATACCCAGGTAGGTGAAAATTCTGATTACTCCGAATTTAGCCTACCTGGTTATAGCTTAGTGCCTTTATTTTTCCTACACCATGGTCTCGCAATATATGAACGTAATGATGTGGCTTATCAGCTTCAACCACAATATAGCACTTGTTTAAATACAAACTTTAACTTCATGTGGTTAAAATTCACCGTCAACAAGCACATCAAACATACATGTTTCATTTATCGTAGCCAAGGTTTGGATAGTAATTCGACTTCTAACGAATTCGATGCGCTGTCCAAATCAATCCTGAGAATTGTTTCCCATTATCCGCACAGTGAAATCGTTGTTACGGGCGATTTCAATGTACACAATTCTTCGTGGCTACGCTATTCTGGTCAGACTACACTCGAAGGAAGGTATGTCGAGATTTTTGCTGTGTTAAACCACCTGAATCAGCTTGTTGACGAGCCTACTCGGATTCCTGACGTTGCAGGACATTCCGCCAACACTCTAGACTTGTTCCTTACCTCTGACCCTAATAAATACACTACTAGTGTATTATCTCCTCTATGCTCATCAGCCATTGTGTCATATCTGCGAATTTCTCGTGCCACCAAATCACGGTTAAAGAAAAAATTCCAAAGAGAACCGTTTGGCAATACGAGAAAGCCAACTGGGACGGTCTCAATAATTTCTTCAAGAGCTTGAACTGGTCACTATGCTTCCTCGATAGTGATGTTGACGCCAGTGCAGATATGATTACAAACTTGATTCTTTGTGGAATGAGAAATTTTATCCCGAATAGGGATCAAACCCAAAGAAAACTCATGGTTTGATTCGAGCTGTAAAGAGGTTATTAGGGTTAGAGAAGTAAGCTAGAGAGACCTGCAACGTTAATATTCGAAGAACCAAATTTTTACATGATCAGAAATTACGGCAAAAAACACTACAATGTCCCAAAGGTAGTAAAAATTTTTGGTCATTTGTAAAAAACATACGAAATACCACCTCATCCTCGAATCCAACGCTCGTCTTCAATGATGTTCCTTTTGTCAGCTCGCGAGATAAAGCCAATTTGCTTGCAGCACAGTTTGCTGTTAATTCGACGCTGCGAGAAAGTACCTGTAGTTGAGAACGTAAATGATTTTATGGAACAAATCTTCTTTCGCACTTGTCCAGTTGCTAAAGTTCTAAAGGATCTTGATGTACACAAATCCGCTGGTCCGGATAGTATCCCTCCCATTGTTCTGAAGAGGTGTTCTTCAACGCTGGCAAAACCACTGCGTAAGCTCTTCCATCTGTCCTACCCTACTGGTCGCTTTCCGAGTGGATGGAAAACAGCATTTGTCCAGCCTGTCCCTTTAAAAATGCCTATCTTCTTCACCCTCTAACTATCGACCAATTGCACTTACGTCCCTTCTTTCCAAGGTCATGGAAATGCTGATTAATTTCCAGCTCAAGAAATAGCTCGAGGAACGAAAGCTTCTTACTGACCGGTAGTTCGGCTTTTGAAGCAATAGGTCCACTGGTGATCTCATGGTGTATCGCACCGAACAGTGGAACAAATCTTTACATCGTTTTGGAGAAAGTAAGATTATTGCACTTGATATTTCAAAAGCGTTTGATAGAGTTTGGCACCAAGCTCTCTTATCGAAAATGCGCGCATTTGGTTTCGATGAACCTCTTCTTCGTTGGATTAGAAATTACCTTTCGGACCGTTCAATACAAGTCGTATTGGACGGTTCCAAGTCTGAAATCCACAAAATAAATGCTGGTGTGCCCCAGGGCTCCGTTTTGTCTCCGACTCTCTTCCTTATATTCCTTAACGATCTCTTGTCTGAAACGTCTAATCCATTAAACTGTTTTGCTGACGATAGTACCCTCAGCTTCTCATATTCGTTTACAGATTCTCATCCATGTCCTTCGGATGTTAAACTTGAACGGCAGCGTATGATAAGCTCATTAAATTCTGATCTCGACAGCATTGTCCAATGGGGAATCAAAAACCGCGTAGAATTTAATGTTTCTAAAACTCAATGTTGTCTCCTGTCGTTAAAGCCTAGAAATTCTTTTGTCACTCGCCCCAATTGACCTTTTCACGAAGGACATGACGGCCAATAGTGCTTTGCGACTAAGAAAGTGCAATTACTGGAAAAGGGGCCTTTTTGGTCATAGAACGATTACGAACTTTACGGACATAGACATTCAAACAGACTATATGATATGAATCCGGTGGCCTTAATAGATATCCCTACAAGGGAAGTCTGGACGAAAAACCGGGTCATAAATACAAATCATATATCGGTTTTCACGTTCGGTTCCAAGACGGGCGAGGGGGTAGGGTCAGGCATCTTTTTAGATAACCCACCTTTAAATAGATCAATAAAGCTTCCGAACTTCTGCACTGTGTTCCAAGCGGAGGTATTTGCAGTTTATGAGGCAGCAAAGCATCTTGCCACAGTTGAGCTAGTAAACAAGAACATTGACATTTTCATAGACAGTCAGGCGGCCATCAAAGCCATTTACTCAGTTGTCACAAAGTCAAAACTGGTGGAATGTTGTCGCAAAGAGTTGAAATTACTTAGCGCAACAAACAAAGTTACCCTTCGTTGGGTCCCAGGACACTGTGACATACATAGGAATGAGAAGGCAGACGAACTGACGAAATACGGGCTATCCACTGATCCGAGCCAAACTGAATCGTCAGTACTTATGCCACTGGGGATAGAAAAGAGCAGAATCCACCAGAGCTTCCTCGAAGCCGCCAATCACAGATTGCCACGCGTCGGGTTTCGAGAAATCTTTGGCCGGACATTTCTAGGATAAACACTGGATACTTATTCTCGCTAAGCAGGCCTATACTATCCCTATTGGTTGGAATCCTAACTGGTCACAACTTAATGGGAACCCACTTAAACAGAACGGGCATCATCGTATCCGATCTCTGTAGAGGGTGTCAGGATGAAGAGTCGGAGGAGGGCTCATTTCATTTCCTTTGTGAATGCCTTAGCCTGGCTAGAAAAAGAAAAACAGCCCTCGGAGAATACTTTATCGACGAACTGGGCCACTCGTCTCTGTCACTTAATAACACCCTGAAATTCATTCAGATTTCGGGATGGTTCAGGGAGGCACTCCTCACCTAATCTTCCACTTATTCCTTTCCTTACCCTTCCCCTCTCCTTCCTTTTCGCAAATCCTGGGGAGCGCAATGGATACATTGAGATCCGAGTGAGGTGCTTCGGCCTGCCGAACACCACCCCTTACAATTTAACCTAACCTACATCATCGAACAACTGAGCTACCATCCATCTCGCTGCTTGTCTCATCGTCGTTGGATCCAAATTCGTAGAACACCAAAGAAGTGTAATTAATAAGTATCGATTAGTGCTTTAATATTAGATTGAATTTTTAATTAAACGACCGTACTTATCTGTTAAATCATTTCAAATAAAATCATTTTTTATCTTTTTTAATAATTAGATTAAAAACCGATCATACAGGGAAAGGAAGCGGTGCAACTCATCTTCCCCTTTTTTTTGG
>OX439483.1:262944779-263063803 GCA_949320155.1 Melangyna quadrimaculata
TCAGGGAGTCAAGCCCTTTAAATTGAGATGCATTTCAAGATATTTTTATCTATAATCTATTTGATAAACTAATAATTACATGCGACTTTTATCGCGCTTTTCAGGAGTTTGGCGTAACTCAATCGCCTGTAACTTATATTTTCACTTTCTTATGTCAAAACCTTTTAATTGGTAAACATTTGAAGAAGCTACCAGTAATATACAATCTAAAAAAGTAATAACATCCGAAAATTATTTCGAGCCACTCAAACGTCTGTCACTAACATTTTAATTTTTTTTTGGGTCAAGACCTTTTGATTGGAATACATTTCAAATGGTTTCCTCAAAATCCTATTACTAAAAAAATAAAATAAAAAATCAGCGATTTATTTCGAGACTTTCCTCTTTCGGGTGACACTATAAACTCCTTTTTTTATATACATTAATACTCTGGTAGTCAAGACCTTCTGATTGCGATACAATTTGGTGGCATACATCGATTATGAAAAAATTTCAATAAAAAATCAGCGACTTTAATCCTGTCTATCGGGGGTTTTGAGGCCACTTAGACGTCGGTCATGTACATATTCACACTCAGGGGTCAAGATCTTACGTTTATGATACATTTCAAGTGGTTTCCTTTTTGACAAAAAACGCCAAAAAAAAACACGTTTTCAGGGACGTCGGGGATTTCGGGGCCACTTAGACGTCTGTCACGTACATATTCACTCTCAGGGAAGCCATGACTAAAAGTTGCAACCAATTTCATGTGGGTTCCCAAAAGTATAAATACACCGACAAAATCGCTTTTTCGGGGACGTCTGTCTTTTTTTTATTATATGCGCGCACTACAGGGGTTGTGACTACCCTTAATACGATTGAAAACAGTACGAGTCTTAGGAAAATAGGGAAGGATTTAAGAGGAGGAACCGATGCATATGGGTTTTGAAGTTCTGAATATTAAAATGGGAGGGAAAGATAGAGTCGGGTAAAGCATTCCACATTCGCGTGGTGCGGGAAAAGAAAGAATCCCTGAACTTGACAGTACGTCCGAAGTTGGGCTCAAGGGTAAACTGATGGGCATTCCTAGAAGCACGAGTATTACGGTTGAATTGTTTGAGGGGAGGAATGCAACTGGCTATTTCACTAGAGCATTGTTTATGAAAATAACGATAAAATAATGAAATACAAGAAACATTGCGGCGGTGTTCTAGAGAAGCAAATGTATCGGCTATGTTTCTATCGCCTATCATTTTCATAGCTCTTCTTTGAATTCTATCCAATAGACTCAAATGGGTTATTGGAGCACCTGCCCAAACATGAGAGTTGTACTCGAGTTTTGGACGAATAAAGGCTTTATAGATTACAGCCAGATCAGAAGGGGAGACAAATTTCTTGCATCGCCGAAGAAAACCTAAGCACTTAGCAGCATTTTTGGCGACTTCGAATATGTGATCCTTCCACAGAAGGTGGTCTGTGATACACATACCGAGGACTGAAAGCTTTTCGGTTTCTTCAATGCAAGTGCCACTCATGGATAGTGGCCTTGGGTGGGTTTCGTCTGTCTGGGTTTTGGGGCCACCTAGACATCTGTCAAAAACATTTTTGTAATCAGGGAGTTGATGGCATCAAGTTGTATTACATTTGAAATGGTTTGACCACCCGATTTCAATTTTCAGAAAAGTTGAAGGTACTTTTCATGCACTTTTACGTGGTAACGGGGCTGGCAGAAGAACGTATTCCTTATCACCTTCACCAGGACTACTTAAGCATACTATTAATATCTTTTGGTTTCCTATAACTACCAAAATCTGCTGCCAGCTCTTATACTACTTGAATGTTTATTTAAAATTATTATTTGGAAAATTTTAATTTTCAAAGAAGAACATAAGTTTAAGTGACCTAGGGCCAATTTTTCAATAGTCAGTTAAACTTATTCTTCAAATAAAATAAAAATTGTTCCTGTTGCTTACTCTGATAGTTTAACTGAATATTGAAAAAATTGCCTCTTAGTTTTGCTTTTCTTTTGCATTAGTATTAATATTGGTTACTTATTACGATTAATTTTATCAATAACAACAAAAAATATTTTCTTACACGGAAAGTGTTTGGGGCTATAAAAGAATTATCCTGATGTAAAATTAAATGTAAACGGTTTCCAAAGACTGTGAATGTATATTCAGGATGTGGATCCCAGATTTTGTTCGATCTACTGCGAAAATTTCCAGTAACACTGTAAGCTGAAAAATAAGCTAATATTTCACAATATAGTTAGCAGTATTGATTCAAGCAAATTGTAACACATAATACCTACCGTTTTTACTATTGTTCCTTTTAGATTCATAAAGCAAGTCATCGGAATTCAATGAAAAATGATGCACCTTAATTGGTTTTACAAATTCGGTTGTTAAACTCACCATGCTGCTGTTTAATTCTTCATTATTTGCTTCGATCTCCTCTAAAAATATAAAGAGAAAGATATATACAATACTTATAAGAACGCCAATCTCAATTCATTATAATGGCACATTATCATAATTGTTATAATATTTGCATACAAACATGTGTATGTATCTATTTTGATTTAAAATTAAAAAGATTTTAAACTAAAAAAGGTTATTTAACGCACAATGGCATAGTTATTAAGATCCAATTAATAACTTTTAAGATACTCCAGCTGCCTGCTCCTTCGCCTTCATTGTATTATATGGAGCTAGACTGAAAAAAAGTAACAAAAGCTTAGATGGCTCTCAGCTTTAGCTTAAAAAAACTCAACTATTTTAAAAAATAATATCTCGAGTTCGATTTTTTTTACAAATCCATAACTTTAATTAGTTTAATTATTATAAATGGAAGAGTCGGGCACTTACTCACTGATTCAATCATCTGATTCAATTTTGCATACCTTATACTAAGTTAACACATGGTGACCACACGGGTCAATAAGTGCAGACAAGTGCAGGATGAAAAATGACACCAACCCCGAAATAATATCGGGATCATCGTAAACTGCATAATTGATGAACTAAGCCAACATCATCTGCAACAGATAATGATAAATAAGTTTATGACTGACGACGCCGCTGATAGCTACCGCTATCCGAACCTTCGAGGAGAGTACGACGATCACAATGAGCAGTCCGATTCCAACCCCGCAACCATGAACATCAATACTTGTTAAACTAGTAATAATTTGCATTTTAAAAAAAATATATTTTTTTATTTAAAATATTTGTTTGAAAAATTAATTGGCACCCGAGCAGGGACACGTTAAATTGTTAAAAAAAATGTTTGTTAAATTAAAAGTGAATTTAAAAGGCATTCGAGAAGGAAAAAACAGAAAGGAACACACCCACGATTATCCTTCAGCCACGAGAACCTAGATACAAAACTCTGACCTAAAACCTGAGCAACGGGGGAACGACTCAAAGAAGACTGCGGACTAAAAACACCTGAAGCAAAGAAGGGGACATTCACATTACCCAACTGATCAGAGAAGTAGGTGCATCAGTAGCCGAAATCTCAACGTAATAGTACGAAAGTAAAAATATTTTTTATTAATTCAAAAGGTTTTAAAATTCATTTGCATCATTGAAAATTATACTGTATAAGTAAGAAGTGGTTGAAGTTTAAAAAAAAAATAAGTGAGTAGGTTTGGTGGCTGACGCCAACCGAAAACTAGTAGAAGAGGTTATTAGACTAACCAAACAACTTTCGGCACGACAAGAGACGACATCGAACCTTACAAGGATATAACGACCGACCCAACAGTAGTAGGCGGCGAAGGCTTGGAGGTAGCAAAATGCCTACCACAATTCGATGGGGAAAATTATGTTTCTTGGCGAACAGCGCTAATAAATGCTATGAAGGTATATGAACCCTCTAAGGGAGGGCCAAGATATTTTTCTGTAGTGAACGTAGTTAGAAATAAAATAATAGGGAAAGCGAACGATGTTCTCACCAGTCACGGAACACCATTAAATATAGACGCTATTTTAGGTCGGTTAGATTTAACATTTAGTGACAAAAGGCCTGTCCATATGCTTGAAACGGAATTAAGCCATATGATCCAAGAAAGGAAAACCTTGCAGGAATTTTATGACGATGTAACGAAGGTACTGACGCTTATAACGAACAAGACGATAATGAGTTATGGTCCTAGAACTGCCGAAACAGAATGCCTTACCGAAAGGGCAAGACAAAACGCGCTTCGAGTATTTGTTACTGGGCTTAACCAGCCCACAAGTAATATAGTGTTCTCTCTTAACCCTGGGGATTTACCTAATGCTCTAGCGAGAGCACAGGAAATAGAGTTTAATCAGACAAGGATTAGAAACATAGGTCACAGTAACGATCGACGAACCATAATGACTTGCCCCACCAAAATAGACAGTTTACGGAACCCTTCCAACAACGGAATAAACCATTCCAACAGAATCGCCATTTTAGCAATTCTAGTAACGGTTATAACCGACCGGATGGACACATCGAATGGGAATTTAGTGCCCGCAAAACAAGCTACGCCTCATAACTTTAGTAATAATAGACCACAATGGTCTAATGACACTTACAATAACAACCCGTTCAAGAGAGAGCGAACAATAAGCGATCAGATTGCTTCAAATAAGGTTCCACGCTTCAATAACTTAAATGAGAGTGGTAATTTTTTAGAATAAGGCACGACTTACCATATATAAAAAGAACGGTTGTAGGTCGGGGCACATATTTTATATTTTGACAGATACAGGAGCAACTCTTAATTATGTAAAACCAGGTCTGTCCCAAGTATGAAGCTTGTTACTCTATCGCGAGTTAATAGCGTCCACGGAACCACCATCATCCATACTTATCAAGACATACATATCTTGGGAGTAAGGGACACATTTTATAAGCTTAACGAACTCAAGGATTTCGATGCGATTATTGGCATCAAATTATTAAGAAAAGTCAATGGAAATATTAATATCAGGGACTCGACGTTGGAATATGATCAGGGCATGATACCCTTAATATTCATCGATAATTTAATAAACACTCTTAATGTAAATAACGAAATCTCTACAAAAGCAAAACAAACTTTAATCTTAAAAAAATATCAGGGTGTCTTCACCGAGAACCCAAATTACCTTCCATACAACACTCGTGTGCAATGTAGCATAGATACTACTATTGACACAGCTATTTGGACCAAAGGTTATCCATATCCACAATCAGTGGCAAATTTCCTTAACAAAGAAATCGAGAACTTACTCGAAAATAAAATAATACAACCTAGTAGGAGCGCATACAACTCTCCTGTATGGGTTGTAGACAAAAAGGGTTTTAACGAAGATGGTACGAAGAAGCATAGACTAGTCATAGACTTTAAAAAGCTTAACTCTATCACCAAAACTGAAAAGTACCCGATGGCGGAAACATCCGTGATCCTAGCTAATCTAGGCAAAGATAGATATTTCACCACTCTCAATTTGCAGAGCGGTTTCCATCAGATTAAACTGAAGGAAAGCGATAGGGAGAAAACGGCTTTTAGCGTTAACAACGGCAAATACGAATTCCTTCGAATGCCGTTTGGACTAAAAAACGCACCGTTCATTTTTCAAAGAAATATGGATTATATTCTTTGCGAGTATATAGGCAAATTTTGCCACATCTATATCGATGACGTCATCATATACTCAGAAACGGAAGAGGAACATCTCGAACATATCGAGATAATAACTAAAGCCTTGAGCACGGCAAACATGAGAATATGGAGCGTAAAATCTAAATACTTCATGAAAGAAGTAGAATTTCTTGGGTACATCGTATCCTTTAATTGTATTAAAATGGACCCAGTAAAAACTCGATGCATAGAGTAATTCCCACAACCGCAGACTTTACGTCAACTAAGATCTTTCTTGGGGTTAGCTGGTTATTACCGTAAATTCATAAGAAATTACGCGATGATTGCCAAACCCATGACCAAGTATCTTAGAGGAGAGAATAGAAGAACTGGCCAAAATAATAGCAAAAAGGTAACAATAGAATTCGATAAGGAAGCCATTAAAGCATTCAAGATATTGAAAGACAAACTCTGTGAGCAAGTTACTCTCAACCAACCTGATTTTATCGAAAGATTTGAGCTAACAACAGACGCTAGCAACTCAGCCATAGGTGCAGTGCTTAGCCAAAATAATAAACCAATCATTTTTATAAGTCGAACTTTAAGTAAAACCGAAGAGAGCTTCGCGACAAACGAGAAGAAATTCTTGCCATAATTTGGGCATTGAAGAACCTTCGAAATCACCTTTACGGTGTGAGTGGTATCCGCATATATACAGATCAAAAACCATTAACGATTGCCATTGGTGATAAAAACCCAAACGCAAAAATAAAACGTTGGCGCGCATTCATAGAAGAGTACGCTCCAGAAATCATATAAAAACCAGGTAAGGAGAATATCGTAGCTGATGCTCTCAGTAGACAGGAACATGATGAACGAAGACGAATCAGAAGCAGGAACTGTTCACAGTGCAGAGAGTAGTTCCATTTCAGATGTAAAAAGAGTAAACAAAAGAATTAATAATTTTAAAGTACAATTAATCATAAACGAATCACTTAAGAATAAAATAATTTCAAAAGAAATCCACACAGGCTACTGGAGACATACAGTGCTTTTTAAAGATTTAGGCATAGTAAGAGAAATTAAAACAATAATAAAAACAGGCTCAACTATAGGAATTTATAGTACCGAAGAGATATTCTTCAAAATTAAAGATTAACTTTTAGAAGAATTTCCAACAGTTAAGTTCTTATTCTGTAATCAAATAGTTGAAGATGTAACCGATAAGGAAGAGCAATTAGGTATTATCACTGCTGAACACAACCGAGCTTATAGACAAGCTAAAGAAGTGTATAAGCAAATCGTTAAAAAATATTATTGGCCAAACGCTTTCAAACAAATTCTCTCAATTAACGCTTTATGTGAAATCTGTAAAAAGAATAAGTATGACAGACATCCGAATAAGCAACCAATTGGAGAGACTCCGATTCCTGAAGAAGGGGGAGAACGCATTCAC
This sequence comes from Melangyna quadrimaculata, assembly GCA_949320155.1. Lineage (NCBI taxonomy): Eukaryota > Metazoa > Arthropoda > Insecta > Diptera > Syrphidae > Melangyna > Melangyna quadrimaculata. The sequence goes on from OX439483.1 coordinate 262,951,817, forward strand.
GCAGATATTTACTACTGCGAAAACGACACAAGTTCATTCGAAAATCGAAGCAAAAAATAAAATGATTGAATTATTACCGCTTTTTGGTAACGTCAGAACGTTGATAACCGATAACGAGGCAGCATTTTGCTCACCTTCTGCTCAATGTGCATACAACCTCCTAAATATAACCCATAAGACTACACCACCGGCTCACTCAAAGAGTAACGGAGCAATAGAAAGAGTTCACTCTGCACTAACAGAGCTTATTAGAATAGTTAAAGAAACTATGCATATAACAGACATAAAAGATGTAATGACTCTTGCCACAAAGAAATATATTTCCTTGTGGCAAGAAACAATTCACACGGTGACAGACAGACGACCGACGGATAAATTCCATAATTATATAGATAATAGTGACACAAAAGGTAAACTTCAAACAACAAACAAAAAAAACATAAATAAACAATTGTTCGACAAGTTAGACAACATACATAGAGACATATATAGTAAAGAGACAGCAGAAATTAAAATAATGAAATATATAATTATAGAACTTAGAGAGATAATAAACACCATTCATTTTAGTAAATCAAATGTAAATCAAGTGCCGATCTGCATCCCGCTGTGAGCGAACGTGTGTGCGCGAGTGGTGGAAATACTTTACCAAATACCCATTGTTTATAATAATTAAATACATTTAATTACACAGTGCTCTTCCCTTATTATCAAAATAAACAAATTAAATACCCACTCTCACCATCTTTTACAAATAAAATATAAAAAAATAAAATAATAATCTGATTACCTTCAATGGTCGCGCCGCGAAATACAAAAAAAAAAATAGCCCATAATCAATAATCATCCAACATCATAGTGCAAGTGCCAGTGACAGTGCAAAAAAACAACAACTGATGATTTTATCGTGCGTGTTTGTATAGTCTAGGCCGATTGATTTTACAGCATTTGTTTGCTTATTCAAAGTTGTTTCAACCATTGACAAAGTGTCTCGCATCGAGTTTATTGCTTCGATATTTGTTGATAATTCTTGCAAAGGATTTATGGCTGCAATAGCGTTCTTAATTTTTATAAATTGGGTGTTTAGGTGGTTTGGAACCAAATTAATATTATCAACACATTCTGAAAATTTGTTGAGGGCTTGTTTGGATAGATTTTCAATGTTAGAGATTTGTTTTGTAAAGATGTAGTGATGATTTTCAAGACTCCTTGTGGTGGATTCATTATTCTCGGCCATAAGTTGAATTATTGATGAAGAACTATTGCGAATCTCGTTTTTTAATTCTGAGATGGAGTCAGAAAATTGTTCAACTCGCTCATTGTTACATTTAATTGCAAGCATGATGTGTGATAACGTAATGGTCTTACAATCACCGCAGAGATATTGAAAATTAACTAAGTATTCCGTTAAATAAGTCTTGGCTCTTTTGCTTAAGCCAGTACAAACAGGGTGGAAAACTTTACCACAAATACCCCTACAAGGTACCCAATCATTGGTCTTTTCATTTAGGGTGCAGTCATCATTGCCGCAATGTGATACTTTATCCATTTCTTAATCGTTAAATCTCGAACGAGTAAGAAACAATTGCAGTTTTTTTTTTTTTTTTTTTTTGTTTAAAAAACAAAAATCAAACAATAATGTTCGTTCTAAGTGTACTGGAAAATATTGATATTTCCTTATCCTATACACAAACCGGAATGGCGGATTTAGGATAAAGTTTATTTTGTTGGAAGTTGATAGATGACAGTTTAGTTGACAGTTGACGTAATGAAGGATCGGATTGTTATGATGATGCAATTATGTAAATAAACAAAATCCAAACAAATTGAGGTGTAGTATCAAAAGGTGGATTGCTTGGCAGAACACTACTAAAAAGAACTCACCTAGAAGGTAAGACTGAAAGCAAATGTAGAAAAAGTTAGTTGTTTAGAGATGAGGTTAAGCATTTGCAATTCAGTCACAATCAGCAACATTGGATGAGGTAAAAGATGATTTTTGCGCTGGCAGTAGCACTCCGGTTGAATCGTTGCAGTATGAAAATGGAAGGCAGAAATTGGGATACAATGTAGATCCAATTATGCTTCATAGGCAGATCATACACTAAAAATGTTTCACTCACCCAGCGAGAAGGAAATAGCATGCAATTAACGGGTGTAATGAATTTGAGAGATTGAAAATACAATAAAAATTGCAAATTGTAATTTTGGTAAAGCGCAACAGAGACAGTATAATGTTTATGTTGAAGTATCACTCAATCAATATGCACAGAAACTTTTATTTTATAGAATTTTTTTCGCAAATGAATTGATTTTTAATTATTAAAACAACAAGTATCACTTGGGTGCGAATGAAAAATACAACAGAATAGTTTTTAAATTGTACACTTTATCAGTTTATGAACTTGAAAGTTTAATAAAACACCATAAAATTCGATATTTATCGCAGAGGTAAAAAAAGGCAGTCTAAAGATCGGAAACCAGGGATCGGAATGTTATTAATTTTGGGTTTCCAGGGGCGGATCAATACATACTACTGAGGCATAACACTGGTAGTGTTTTGTATTGTGAAGTTTTATTGGGGCCCAAACTCAATATCAGCATAGATAACTGTCTGATTTGGTTTTTAACGTTTGTTTTTTCGTAATGGTAGGTGAATTTAGGGTCGATATTAGCAACATTCGGGGGCTGAGAAAGAATTTCTGTGCTGCGTACGCACATACTGTAAAAAACAGGCCAACAGTCTTGGCACTAAGTGAAACCCAGGTAGGTGAAAATCCTGATTACTCCGAATTTAGCCTACATGGTTATAGCTTAGTGCCTTTATTTTTCCTACACCATGGTCTCGCAATATGTGTACGTAATGATGTGGCTTATCAGCTTCAACCACAATATGGCCCTTGTTTAAATACAAACTTTAACTTCATGTGGTTAAAGTTCACCGTCAATAAGCACATCATACATACATGTTTCATTTATCGTAGCCCAAGTTTGGATAGTAATTGGACTTCTAACGAATTCGATGCGCTGTCCGATTCAATCCTGAGAATTGTTTCCCATTATCGAAATCGTTGTTACGGGCGATTTAAATGTACACAATTCTTCGTGGCTACGCTATTCTGGTCAGACAACACCCGGAGGAAGGTACGTCGAGATTTTTGCTGAGTTAAACCACCTGACTCAGCTTGTTGACGAGCCTTCTCGGATTCCTGACGTTGCAGGTCAAATCGCCAACACTCTTGACTTGCTCCTTACCTCTGACCCTAATAAATACACTATTAGTGTATTATCTCCTCTAGGCTCATCAGACCATTGTGTCATATCTACGAATTTCTCGTGCCACCAAATCTCAGTTAGAGAAAAAATCCCAACGAGAACCGTTTGGCAATACGAGAAATCCAACTGGGACGGTCTCAATAATTTCTTGAAGAGCTTTAACTGGTCACTATGCTTCCTCGATAGTGATGTTGATGCCAGTGCAGATATGATTACAAACTTTATTCTTTGTGGAATGAGAAATTTTATCCCGAATAGGGTGAAATCTATCAAACCCAAAGAAAACTCATGGTTTGATTCGAGCTGTAAGGAGGTTATTAGGGTTAGAGAGGTAAGCTTCCGATGTTATAAAGCCAACCCTACTGAGGAAAACCGGAAAAAGTTTCAACAAGCTAGAAAGACCTGTAACGTTCATATTCGAAGAACCAAATTTTTACATGATCCGAAATTACGGCAAAAAATACTACAATGTCCCAAATGTAGTAAAAATTGTTGGTCATTTGTAAAAAACATACGAAATTCCACCTCGTCCTCGGTTCCAACGCTCGTCTTCAATGATACTCCTTTTGTCAGCTTGCAAGATAAAGCCAATTTGCTTGCAGCACAGTTTGCTGTTAATTCGAAGCTGACAGAAAGTGTTATGACTCCTCCTGTACTTGAGAGCGTAAATGATTTTATGGGACAAATCTTCTTTCGCACTCGTGCAGTTGCTAGAGTTCTAAAGGATCTCGATGTACACAAATCCGCTGGCCCGGATAGTATCCCTCCCATTGTTCTGAAGAGGTGTTCTTCAACGCTGGCAAAACCACTGCGTAAGCTTTTCCATCTGTCCTACTCTACTGGTCTCTATCCGAGTGTATGGAAAACAGCATTTGTCCAGCCTGTCCCTAAAAAATGCGTATCTTCTTCACCCTCTAACTATCAACCAATTGCACTTACGTCCCTTCTTTCCAAGGTCATGGAAACGCTGATTAATTTCCAGCTCAAGAAATATCTCGAGGAACGAAAGCTTCTTAATGACCGGCAGTACGGCTTTCGTAGCAATAGGTCCACTGGTGATCTGATGGTATATCTCACCGAACAGTGGAACAAATCTTTACATCGTTTTGGAGAAAGTAAGATTATTGCACCTGATATTTCAAAAGCGTTTAATAGAGTTTGGCACCAAGCTCTCTTATCGAAAATGCCCGCATTTGGTTTCAATGAACCTCTTCTTCGTTGGATTAGAAATTACCTTTCGGACCGTTCAATACAAGTCGTATTGGACGGTTTCAAGTCTGAAATCCACAAAATAAACGCTGGTGTGCCCCAGCGCTCTGTTTTGTCTCCGTCTCTTTTCCTTATTTTTATAAATGATCTTTTGCTGAAACTTCTAATCCATTAAACTGTTTTGCTGACAATAGTACGCTCAGCTTCTCATATTCGTTTACAGATTCTCATCCATGTCCTTCGGATGTTAAACTTGAACGGCAGCGTATGATAAGCTCATTAAATTCTGATCTCGACAGCATTGTCCAATGGGGAATCAAAAACCGCGTAGAATTTAATGCTTCTAAGACTCAATGTTGTCTCCTGTCGTTTAAGCGAAACCCACCCCCAATGCCGCTATCCATCGGCGGCACTTGCATCGAGGAAACCGAACAGCTTTCAGTTCTCGGTATGTGTGTCACAGACCACCTTTTGTGGAATGACCTCATATTTGATGTCACCAAAAACGCTGCTAAGTGTTTAGGTTTTCTCCGTAGATGCAAGAAGTTTTTTTCCCCTTCTGATCTGGCTGTGATCTACAAAGCCTTTATTCGTCTAAAACTTGAGTACAATTCTCATGTTTGGGCTGGAGCTCCAAAAACTCAATTGAGTTTGTTGGACAGAAATCAGAAGAGGGCTTTAAAAATGATAGGCGAAAGATCTATAACAAATTATGTACATCTCTCGAACACGGCCGTAATGTTTCGTGTCTTTCTCTATTTTATCGCTATTATTATGATCAGTGTTCTAGTGAAATAGCCAGTTGCATTCCTCCCCTTAAAAAATTCAACCGAAATACTCGCGCTACTAGGAATGCCCATCAGTTCACCCTCGAGCCCAACTTCGGATGTACTGTAATGTACAGAGATTATTTCTTCAGTCGCACCACACGAATGTGGAATGCTTTACCTGACTCGACTTTCCCCTCCCATTTCGATGTGCAAACGTTCAAAACCAATGTGCATCGGTATCTCCTTCTAAATCCTCTCATACTTACCTAATCGCTCGTGCTGTGTTAAAAACATTTTAAGGGTAGCCATAACCCCTTTTGCGCGCGTGAAATATAAAAAAAAAAAAAACTCAATACACTATTGTTAGATTTTGACGAAATAAAAAGCATTATGGAACAAGAAAAAGTAAATGTATCCATAACAGACACACTAGATGGTTCCATATTTAAAATGGTGCAAGAAAATAATATAATTGTGCTATTTGTCAAATACCCCAAAGTAAAAGGGTTAGGTAACCATTATATAACTAGAAGTAATGATGTAAATGGTGGAAAAATGATTATATTAAGTGAAATTGTTAAATATAAGAAAAAAATGTATAAATCCGCATGTAAAAAAGAACTCAACCACGATCACTGTAAAATTATTAAAGAAACAAGCTGTTTAACGAATCTTTTAAATAAATATAAAGCTAACTGTACAAAAATCAAAGAAAGAAACGAACCTATAGAAATTATTTACGAAGGAAATATTGTATTAACAGGAAATCATATTGTTAATGAAATATAACTAGCAGGAATCAACCTGGTTCGATTTGAAAATTGTATTTTAACTCAAAAAACTAAATATTAGAACATATTAAGTTAAATAAACCATCCCAAATCCAAATTCTCGAGTACATTGCTTCACAAGACGAGAATCTTATCTACACAACCTTAGATTACATAGAACCATTTTTGTCCGATGTAAAAGAACATCCTGTGTTGTGGGGAATATGTATAAAAATACCTATTTGTATATTAATCTACTCTACCTACAAGATTTACCAGGTACTGCGAGTGTATCAAGCAAACAAAGCGAACATGCCTGATCATGATCAACAAGTCGCAATAGAAATGGAAAATTTCATAGACAATTCAAGATCAAGAGTACAGGAGATGTTAAGCGAAAGATTGGGACAATCTTCTTCCGACCAAGGGGAGAGTTAACACATGGTGACCACACGGGTCAACAAGTGCAGACAAGTGCAGGATGAAAAATGACACCAACCCCGAAATAAGATCGGGATTATCGTAAACTACATAATTTATGACCCAAGCCAACATCATCTGCAACAGATAATGAAATGGTTTATGACCGACGACGCCGCTGATAGCTACCGCTATCCGAACCTTCGAGGAGAGTCCGATTCCAACCACGCAACCATAAACATCAATACTTGTAAAACTAGTAATAAGTTGCATTTTAAATAAAATATATTTTTTTATTAAAAATATTTGTTTGAAAAATTAATTTAGCATTCCTGGATAGAAATAATATAAAAAATTGATATTTTTCAAAAGTTTATATATTTATTGTTCAGCTTGTATGTATAACTAAGAAAAGATATAGGTCTTAAAATTTTCGTAAGAATGTTGAGTTTATCAGAAAATTCTTATTGTTTTCAAATATCAAACCTGTTTGAATTGAAACCTAGCCAAAATCATGATAATAAACTGCCGAGTTACAAACATAGACCCCTTTCACACAAGCAAACTGAGTTGCCGGCGATTTTTAGTTTGTTGGCGAGAACGGCGTAAAAGGAAGACAAAAAAGTTCCCCTCACACCCTTCTCGACTACAAACTAGCTAGTTTCTGGCAAGTCAGTTTCCTTATGTGAAAGCGGTCATACATATTTTTCACAATTTTCTTTTCTATTTTCGAGGTGCATGTACCAGGTACCTACATATTTATGTTTGTATTTGTATGGATTGGTATGCAGCGCATCCCAATGTTTATTTATTTTCTGACATTTCTCGTACTGCCATCTCAGTTGAAACTTTTTCGTTCAGTTTTGAAAGCGATTCTTAAATGCAGGGAAGGTTAATGAACTCAATTTTAGCTAAAAAATCTGAGATGATGTTTGGAGCAACCCAGAGCAATTTATCATGTCGATAAATTTAAAAAGCCTTTTAGCAAAAACTGGTTTTAGAGCATTTTGGTGCAACTGGTCATTGTAGTATTATTTATTTGTATTTATTTTTTGAATTGAATGTTCTGTATAGTCGGAGAGCTGGTGAACATTTACTCAAAGTGTTTTTAGTCTAGGGAAATTAGATTTTGGCATGTACACACTTCAATTCACTCGTTTAAATAATTAGGACAAATCTAATTATAGAATTTATTAAGTTATCTATGGGGATTAAGATCCAGGAAGAATTTTGAGTAGGGCTGGTCACGAGACGAGACTCTGCGAGACTTTTGTAAGTCTCGCCTCGGTCTCGTTAAAAACGAAAATTTTTAGTCTTCTCTCGGTCTCGTGTGGGTCTCACATAAATAAGTCTCGTCTCGGTCTCGTCTCCGAAAAAAACGATTTCCGGTCAACCTGCTGATTATTGGAACGAAATATTTTCGATTATAGTTTGAATATGTGCAGAAGAAAATAAATATTTAACTGAAATTCATTTTTTTAATTTATTAGACTCTCTTTAAATTTCGGTCCAAACATACAGTCTCGTCTCGGTCTCTTAAAAGTCTCGTCATGCGAGACCGAGATCGAGAACGAGACTTTTCTCGTCTCGTGGCCAGCCTCAATTTTAAGTCCTCCTAACTTATTTCTTCCTATTTATCTAAAAGAATGCAAGCAGTTGAAGTAGGTAACAGGTTATCTGACTTTCTTCCAACCACTAGTGGAGTTCCACAGGGATCCATTCTGGGACCATTACTTTTCTCTATGTATGTAAACGACATTCCCTCTCTCATTCATTACTGCACAATACATATGTATGCTGGCGATGTACAGATGTATCTCGGCTGCTATCTTGGTCTTATTAAAGATGGAGCTTACCGCTTAAATGTGGACCTTGAAAAACTGTCTGGTTTGGCTCAGATCAATGGACTGACAAATCCATCTAAATCTAAATCTTAAGTTATATCTAAGAGAATTCTGGATTTGTAATACTTCCACAAATTATTTTAAATAATGCAACTATTGAATATGTGGACTCCGCTTGTAATCTTGGAGTAATTTTTACTCGTAACTTGACATGGGATAAGCATATTAAGGCTATAGCTGGTAAACCATACGAAGTATTGCGAATGCTTGGGTTCTGCCAGTCATATACACCTATCAAGACACGTACAATGCTTGCAAAAAGTTTAATTCTTCCAATTTTGGCCTATGGCTGTGAAATTTTTTCGAGTTGTAACTTTAAATGCAAAAGGAAGCTTAAAGTCATTTTCAACAGCATAATCAGATACATTTATGGTCTTCGTAGATACGATAGAGTATCTAATTCTTCAAATACATAGTTTACTGCTTTCCGATGTTCTGCTTACACCCCCAACCACCCTACCTTTTTGAGAGAATAAGAAGGGCTTCTCAGTCAGGTCTGACCAGTTGATTCAACCCCGATATGCCTCCCTTACATCTGAGTGCCAATTTTGTATTAATGCTACACGTTTATGGAATTCTTCACCTCGCCAGTACCCTCAGCTTCTCATATTCGTTTTCAGATTCACATCAATGTCTTTCGGATGTGGAACATGAACGGCAGCGTATGATAAGTTCATTAAATTCTGATCTCGACAGCATTGTCCATTGGGGAATAAAAAACCGCGTAGAATTTAATTCTTAAAAAACTCAATGCTTTCTCCTGTCGTTAAAGCAAAACCCACCCCCCTTGCCGCTATCCATGAGTGGCACTTGCATTGAGGAAACTGAACAGCTTTCAGTCGTCGGTATGTGCATCAGAGACCACCTTTTGTGGAATGATCACATATTCGACGTCGCTAAAAACGCTGCAAAATGTTTGGGATTCCTAAGGCGATGCCAGAAATTCTTTTCCTCTTCTGATCTGGTTACGATCTATAAGGCAAACATTCGTCCAAAGCTTGAGTACAATTCGCATATATGGGCAGGGGCAACTTACTTGAGTCTTTTGGATAGTATCCAAAAAAAAGCTTTAAAAATGATAGGTGATAAAACCATAACGGAAACATTTACATCTCTAGAGCACCGACGTAATGTTTCATGTCTTGACTTATTTTATCGATACTTTTACAAACAGTTGCATTCCTCCCCTTAAATAATTTAACCGCAATACTCGCGCTTCTAAGAATGCTCATCAGTTTACCTTTAAGCCCAATTTCGGACGTACTGTCAAGTACAGGGATTCTTTTTTTAGCCGCACATAATTCTGTTTTTCCCTCTCACTATGATATTCAGATATTCAAAACCAATGTGCATCGGTATCTCCTTTTAAACCCTATTAATATTCCTAACGCTCGCAACCCCTTGAGTGCGCGTCAATTATAAAAAAAGAAAAACATGCATCTTATGAAAAAAACATGAAACAAAATTTGTTTTTTATAAAATTCTCCAGAAGATGACATTTATAAAAAAAACTTATTGGTGTTGTATTTTTGTTGCTATACAGCGTTGAAGTCAGACAAAAGCTGTTAAAACAGAGTAGTTTTGAAGCGCTAAACTGACAGATAAAAAATGGGCCAATTCTACTATAAATGTAAACTCAGATACTCTAAGGAATTACAAAATGAAATATTGAAAAGCTTAAATGCCTAACTTTAACCACAGCATTGATGTTAACATTTCGCGGTGCAGTTAATTAACATTACCTCTCATGCCGAACCTATCAGACCGATTTGAATAGGGTTTCAATATTTCATTTTGTAATTCCCTAGAGTATCTGAGTTCACATTTATAGTAGAATTGGGCCATTTTTTATCTGTCAGTTTAGCGCTTCATAACTACTATGTTCTTTACAGCTTTTGTCTGACTTCAACGCTGTATAGCAACGAAATTGTAACACCAGAAAGATTGATATAAATTTCATCTTGTGGAGAATTTTATAACAAACAAATTTTGATCCAAATATTTTTTTCATTAGATGCATGTTTCCAAAGTTATATAGGAAAACAACAAAAAACAGGGAGTGAATAATGCACTTTCTTGCACGTTTTGATTTTTCACACCTTTTTGAGCGGCATCAAACTCATATTCTCGTTGTTTACATATTTTCTGATCGAATCCCAAAAAAATCTAGAAGATGCTGTATGTTACATATGCTTCAATTTTATCCTAATTTGCCTGGACTATTTAAACCGCTCCAAATTTTGTGCACACTTGTATCAGTGCAAACTACATGCCATCGGACAAACAGCGATGTCGCGGATCGGCCCCTAACACAACTAAAATTCACTTTCAAAATTCGTAAATTGGGCTACTGAAGTGCTTATCGTTCAAAAGGGTAGTTGTGTGAATTCAAGAGGACACAAGCGTCCACAGGTGTTTCTCAAAACCCACCTCTGTCTACCAACTCCTACTCTCACCTCCTTGTGGTGAACATTGGGTGTCCAGTACCTCAGCTGGAGACGGGGTTAAAATCCCCGTGGAAAGCTGTTGGGGACAACCAACGAGAGAGGGGGAGAGGAGTGTTCCCACTAAGGCACTTCTTCTTTCATCGAGGCGGCAGCAGACGCATTCTCCAGATGGAATCAACGGTGGTGTCTACAGTTCCAGTTGGGTTGAACTACTTAGTGAACACCTTATATGGGCTACTACGACATATTTGTAGCTCAGGCCTATAAGGAGCGGTTTATCCGGCTCCGTACCCTTGGAGTTATACGAAGGGTCTGGTCCCTACCACTTAAAAAAAAAGTTGTTCCGAAACAACAACAAGCCTCGGATATGGATGATTTTAAAGTTGACGACCCCAGCAAACGAAACAAGGACAATGAATTTCGGATCTGCACGTGGAACGTCCTGTCCTTATACAGAACACGTGCAGCCGAACAATTAGTGGAGAACATGGACAGGCTAAAGGCTGACGTAACAGCCATCCAGGGATGGAGAGGGCATACGGAGACTGAAATCGTGTGACATCTACCACGGCGGGTGCTTGAAGGAACAGGGTCAGCGGCTCTTTGGTTGTAGGTTTGTGATAAGGGAAAGACTTAGGAAAGAAGTCTTGGGCTTCCGAAGTGTAAGCGAGCGCCTGGTCACAATACGCATCAAAGGCAAATTTAAGAATATTACGCTGATCTGTGTTCACGCCCCCCATGAAAGGAGAGAGGACTCAAGCAAAGAAGCATTCTACGATCTCCTGGAGACAACGTATGATATGTGCCCGAAGTGAGACGTGAAGATCATTCTTGGTGACTTCAACGCAAGATTCGGAAAGGAGGGCATCTTTGGTTCGATAGTCGGAGGACACAGCCAACACGACGAAACTTCCGGCAACGGACACAGGCTGGCAGACTTTGCAGCGGGACGAAATATCATCATCTCAGGCACCTACTTCCCACACCTCAATATGCACAAGGGGACTTGGCGGTCGCGTGATCAACTAACCGTCAACCAAATCGACCACGTTGCGATAGACGCGAGACATACTTCCAGTATCGAGGGGCCAACATTGATTCGGATCACTACCTCGTGGTAGCTAGATTACGTATGCGGATATCCGTGACGCAACAATGCAGAGCAGATGCTGTGAAAAGATTTGATGTCGAGAAGCTTAAATCACAAGAGACCGCCAGAACTTTTGCAGACCACGTAACTCTTAATCTCTTAGCATCAAGTGCAGAGGACCAGTGGAAACACTGTAAACAAACCATCAGAAGTGCCGCGCCTCTGATGTGCTGGGTTTCACTAGGCGAATACAACGAAACCCCTGGTTCGATGAAGAGTGTCGGCTAGCGCAAACAGCTAAGGACGAGGCCTACCAGGCAATGCTGCAGACCCGAACACGAGCTGCTGAGAGAGTAGCCCGGGAGCTCTACGGGCTGAAACGAAAAGAGGAGCGCCGACTTCTCAGGAAGAAAAAGAGCGAGCACGAGAAGCGGGCGGTAGAGTCTATTGAGGGTTGTAGTGGTAGGGGAGATGTTCGAAAATTATATCAGAGGGTGAAGTGATCCACCCAAGGATTCAAGGCTAGAACGGAAGCCTGCCGAGATGAGAGTGGGAATATGGTAGTAGACACACAGTCAGTGCTGAGGATCTGGAAAGAACACTTCTCTAGCGCCCAAGATGCCGCTAATAGGCAGAACGCTCCATTCAACTTGGACGATGATGGCCAAGAGTTCCGTTCACCCGACCTAACCGAAGTGTGGTTGGCGATATCCAAACTTAAGTCGTACAAGGCTGCTGATGCGGATGGTTTACAAGCCGAACTATTTAAATCAGTGGGAGATGAATTGGCTAGGAGCATACACCAGCTCATCTGCAAGATTTGGTCGGATGAAAGTATGCCCGATGAATGGAACCTCGGTATAGTGTGCCCCATCCATAAAAAGGGAGATGTTCTGAAATGTACCAAAAAATCTATAAAGTCTTGTAGGCTATCCTGTGTGACCGCTTAAAACCTTTTGTCAACGATCTGATCGGCCCCTATCAGTGTGGTCTTAGGCCTGGCAAGTCAACCGTCGATCAAATGTTCACACTCCGACAGATTTTAGAAAAATCCCGGGAATTCCAGATCGATACACACCACCTTTTTATCGATTTTAAAGTTGCGTGTGATAGCGTGAAAAGGGACGAATTATACAGAGCCATGTCGAGTCTCGGCATCCCTGCCAAACTCGTCCGCCTGTGCAGGATGACGATGGAAAAATCTCGCTGCTCCGTCAAAATTGGAAAGAACATCACCGATTCCTTTGATGTTGAGAAAGGATTGAGGCAAGGCGACGCGTTATCATGCAACCTATTCAACATCGTTCTTAAAGCCATTGTACGCAACGCACATGTCAACACCGGCGGTACAATCTATCAAAAGTCCGTTCAATTGCTTGCGTATGCGGATGACATAGACATTGTCGGCAGAGCGCAGCGAGCTGTGGCATGGGCATTTGCGAGCATTGAATCGGAGGTGACTAGAATGGGATTGGCGGTTAATGAGGACAAAACGAAGTATATGCTGTCATCGAGAGAGGAATCTCAACATCGTCGACTCGGGCAAAATATCACGATGGACAGATATAACTTCGAAGTTGTCAAGGAAATTGTCTACCTGGGCTCCACTATTGCATCGCAGAATGACAGCAGTACAGAGATCAAGCGAAGAATCACTCTTGCCAACCGCTGTTGCTTCGGTCTATGAAGGCATTTAAGTAGTAAGGCCTTCTCTCAAAGAACCAAGGAGGCTTTATACAAGACCCTAATCATCCCGGTCCTGCTTTATGGGTCAGAAGCATGGACACTGAAAGATTCGGATAAAAATCTGCTAGGATGCTTTGAGAGGAAGATTCTTCGTGTGATTTTCGGCCCGTGTGTATCGAAGGAGTATGGAGAAGAAGATTGAACGACGAGCTATACGGGATATACAGCGACGTTGACCTGGTCAAAAAGCTGAAAATGCAGCGGCTGAGATGGCTGGGGTACGTGGAGCGTATGGACAGCAACGCACCTGCCTGACGAGTCTTCGAATCCAACCCCGATGGGGTACGCAGCAGAGGAAGCACCCGTAAGAGGTGGCGCAAACAAGTGGATGACGACATCAAAGCACTCGTTGTGCGCAACTGGAAGCGGCTAGCTAGGGACAGAGCTGGCTGGAGGGGCTTGTTAGTTGAGGCCGAAGCCCATCCTGGGCTGTGAGCGCCATCAAAAGTAAGAAAGTAAGTAAAGTGCATCGGCTTGCTTTGAAAAAAATATGAGATTTTTTGTATAGTTTATTATCTGTGCTTAAATGCTGTGATGCTTTTTTATTTATGCTGAGGTAAGCTCGTCGGTGTCCAAGGTTTTACCCAAAGAAAGCAAATAAAACTTGGGTTAGAAGTCTCCAAACTCCAAGTTACAAATACTTTATTTTTTCTATACTCTTTAGTTTTCTTTTACAATGTGTACAATTTTTATATTTTTAATTATAATAATAATTCCTAACAGCGTATTTCATATAACTTATTTCGGGTATCTCAATAATAATATAACATAGTATTTCATATACGGTATGGGAATAAATCCCCGCCTTCAGCAAAATGCCAGAGGAAAAAGTGGGTTTACACCTTTGTCTCGTCTACACAACACTTAGGAGAAATGAAATGCAGAAATAAACAGGCAATTATTACCTTCTCGCTTCTAGCAGCAAACTAGAAGAAAAATCGGTTTCTGTTCACGGTAACAGGTTCGTCTATGATGGTACCTTAGAGGAATAGTTGCCACAAAAATAAACAAGTGGGATTCGGTTCCCCGCAACTGACCAAATGTCAGAAGAAAAATCAGGTTAGACCTAAGTCTCGTCCACCATACACTCAGAAGAAGTGGATTGTAGAAATAAACAGGCAAATATTACCCTCTCGCTCCTAGTAGGAAAATAGAAGAAAAATCGGTTTCTGTTTACGGTAACGGGTTCATCTATAGTACCTTAGAGGAAGAGTAGCCACAGAAATAAACAAGTGGGATTCGGTTCCCCGCAACTGACCAAATGTAAGAAGAATGAACAAGTCAGGCCTAAGTCTCGTCTACAATACACTTAGAAGAAGTGGATTGCAGAAATAAACGGGCAAATATTACCTTCTCGCTCCTAGCAGCAAACTAGAAGAAAAATCGGTTTCTGTTCGCGATAACAGGCTAGTCTATAGCACCCTTAGAGGAAGAGGAGCCACAGAAATAAACAATTGGGATTCGGTTCCCTGCAACTGACCAAATGTCAGAAGAATAAACAAGTCAGATCTAAGTCTCGTCTACAATACACTTAGAAGAAGTGGATTGCAGAAATAAACGGGCAAATATAACCTTCTCGCTCCTAGCAGCAAACTAGAAGAAAAATCGGTTTCTGTTCGCGATAACAGGCTCGTCTATAGCACCCTTAGAGGAAGAGTAGCCACAGAAATAAAAAAGTGGTATTCGGTTCCCCGCAACTGAAAAAATGTCAGAAGAATAAACACGTCAGACCTTAGTCTCGTCTACAATACACTTAGAATAAGTGGATTGCAGAAATAAACGGGGGGGGGAAGGAAAAGGTATCAGGAGATAAAGGGTTTTACTTTTCAGTTAACCCCACAAAAAGTCGGAACTACTACTTGGTACTATTCGTACACAACAGTGTGTTTCTCATCTCCAATTATACAATCGGATCTATTTCAGAACTTTTCCTTTAAGTACGCTAAACAAGTGGGATTCGGTTCCCCGCAACTGACCAAATGTCAGAAGAAAAATCAGGTTAGACCTAAGTCTCGTCCACCATACACTCAGAAGAAGTGGATTGTAGAAATAAACAGGCAAATATTACCTTCTCGCTCCTAGTAGGGAAATAGAAGAAAAATCGGTTTCTGTTTACGGTAACAGGTTCATTTATAGTACCTTAGAGGAAGAGTAGCCACAGAAATAAACAAGTGGGATTCGGTTCCCCGCAACTGACCAAATGTAAGAAGAATGAACAAGTCAGGCCTAAGTCTCGTCTACAATACACTTAGAAGAAGTGGATTGCAGAAATAAACGGGCAAATATTACCTTCTCGCTCCTAGCAGCAAACTAGAAGAAAAATCGGTTTCTGTTCGCGATAACAGGCTAGTCTATAGCACCCTTAGAGGAAGAGTAGCCACAGAAATAAACAATTGGGATTCGGTTCCCTGCAACTGACCAAATGTCAGAAGAATAAACAAGTCAGACCTAAGTCTCGTCTACAATACACTTAGAAGAAGTGGATTGCAGAAATAAACGGGCAAATATAACCTTCTCGCTCCTAGCAGCAAACTAGAAGAAAAATCGGTTTCTGTTCGCGATAACAGGCTCGTCTATAGCACCCTTAGAGGAAGAGTAGCCACAGAAATAAAAAAGTGGTATTCGGTTCCCCGCAACTGAAAAAATGTCAGAAGAATAAACACGTCAGACCTTAGTCTCGTCTACAATACACTTAGAATAAGTGGATTGCAGAAATAAACGGGGGGGGGGAAGGAAAAGGTATCAGGAGATAAAGGGTTTTACTTTTCAGTTAACCCCACAAAAAGTCGGAACTACTACTTGGTACTATTCGTACACAACAGTGTGTTTCTCATCTCCAATTATACAATCGGATCTATTTCAGAACTTTTCCTTTAAGTACGCTAAACAAGTGGGATTCGGTTCCCCGCAACTGACCAAATGTCAGAAGAAAAATCAGGTTAGACCTAAGTCTCGTCCACCATACACTCAGAAGAAGTGGATTGTAGAAATAAACAGGCAAATATTACCTTCTCGCTCCTAGTAGGGAAATAGAAGAAAAATCGGTTTCTGTTTACGGTAACAGGTTCATTTATAGTACCTTAGAGGAAGAGTAGCCACAGAAATAAACAAGTGGGATTCGGTTCCCCGCAACTGACCAAATGTAAGAAGAATGAACAAGTCAGGCCTAAGTCTCGTCTACAATACACTTAGAAGAAGTGGATTGCAGAAATAAACGGGCAAATATTACCTTCTCGCTCCTAGCAGCAAACTAGAAGAAAAATCGGTTTCTGTTCGCGATAACAGGCTAGTCTATAGCACCCTTAGAGGAAGAGTAGCCACAGAAATAAACAATTGGGATTCGGTTCCCTGCAACTGACCAAATGTCAGAAGAATAAACAAGTCAGACCTAAGTCTCGTCTACAATACACTTAGAAGAAGTGGATTGCAGAAATAAACGGGCAAATATAACCTTCTCGCTCCTAGCAGCAAACTAGAAGAAAAATCGGTTTCTGTTCGCGATAACAGGCTCGTCTATAGCACCCTTAGAGGAAGAGTAGCCACAGAAATAAAAAAGTGGGATTCGGTTCCCCGCAACTGAAAAAATGTCAGAAGAATAAACACGTCGGACCTTAGTCTCGTCTACAATACACTTAGAATAAGTGGATTGCAGAAATAAACGGGGGGGGCGGCGGGGGAAGGAAAAGGTATCAGGAGATAAAGGGTTTTACTTTTCAGTTAACCCCACAAAAAGTCGAAACTACTACTTGGTACTATTCGTACACAACAGTGTGTTTCTCATCTCCAATTATTCAATCGGATCTATTTCAGAACTTTTCCTTTAAGTACGCTAAATTGGTACTAAACAACGGCACCTCCCTACATTAATATTTTAGCCAGAAGTAAATGTGAACTGTAACAACGATGAACAAAACTGGAAATGTCAACAGCAAATATGTGATGCGCAGTCATCCACCATCGGGTTGTCTAAGTACCTACTCTGTGTGGTTGTGTGTACCCACATCATCCAAGGGTTCGGTGTGCTGGCTCACTACACAACAAAATTAAGTTAGGGTTCGGTGGTGCGGTGCGGTGTAAGTATGGTTCGGTAAAACGGTAGAGGTGCGGTAGATAAGATAGAAATAACCCAGGGTTCGGTACGGTATTAAACTAAATAACCCCGGGTTCGGTGCGGTAAATTATAATTTATTTATATAAATCGGTTCGGTATTTTATTATTCGACTGAATAAAATGGGCTCGGCAGGTAAAAAAAAGTGTAACGCTTCGTTACATTCCCCCCTTACTTTGGGAGACGAGAACCTTTTCGTCTTAATATAAATAGTTATAGGTATATATATTGTTTTTGTATTTTTGCTTTTTTTTTGTTTGTATATTTTTTGTATATTTTTTTATAAAATTTTTGTATAACAATAATTCGTCAATACTTAAAATAATGCTGCGAAGTTGCGTTGTGGGGTCTACTTCACGACGTCTATGATTTTTTTGAAATTTTTAAATTTCAGGTCGGCCTTGGTCCTCTGCTTGTTCATACGGACTGATATTTGGCCCCATGGGCGTTGAATATAGAACGTTTGATAATGCTGCGTTCCTTTTAACACAATGCCTTTGAATGGATCAGAAGGCACCTTGAGCGTCTTGCGGCGTGGGATATGCTGGCGGGAAAGCACCTTTGTGGTGATCACTGACGGCGGAGAAGCAGTAGTGGCGGCTAATTCGGAACGGCTGGTGACGCCAGCGGGTCTTGCTGACGCCACTGGTCTAAGTGACTGCAAATCGTGGACCGGGGCTTGATTGGGGCGTGCGTCGTTTGTACTGTACTTCCAAAAATACGTGGTCTTCGCTGCGGTCCGGGCGGTTACCTTTGGTGGCAATGTTCTTTGCCTTACGGTGGGAAAGGATGTCGACCTCCTGGACGTGACATACTTGACACCTTGCCACCGGCCTTTACTTTTGGCATCAGTTCAACAACGGGACGCTCTGATGCGGATAGACGGTTAAAGCGTGGACTCAAAGCTTGTTTGCGGTTTCTTGGGCTTCGGCGGACTACTAAAACGGGGTCACTAGGTGGTTCGGTGCGGGCAATAAGTTCCATTGGTGATTGCTCCATATTACGTCCGGCTTTGATATTTCTGGTCTGTGACGGAATGCTGATAGTAAGTTCTACCTTATTTGAACTTGCGTCGATGCTGGTTGGAGAGTGACTAACTTTGGCTGCGGGACAATCATAATTATTGTTGACTTCCATACACCCGTTGAGCTCGGTGTGGTGTTCGCAACTTACAAGGGCGGAAGGTTGAACATCTAAGTCTGGTTCTAGTTTGGAATGAAAACCTTTGATATCTTTTATATGCGCTCGGCAAGTTGCTCCCTTCCCCTTTTTATTTTCTTTCGTTTTAAGAACAACGATAACTGGAGAAACAAATCTGATTACTTCGTATGGCCCATCGTACCGGGGTGCCAATTTCTCAGTGAAATAACTTACTCCGGAGGAGAGAACTCTCGATTTTTTATAAACCTGCTCTCTCTAATGTCGGGCCTGTGATTGACTTGCTTTCTGAAGGTTAATTTTTACCATCTGAAACAAAGCTCGCATACGCTCCTGACGAGCGTTGATGTCTTCCACAGGGGCGTCGGCGGGTAAGGTTGTCGAGAATTCGTTTGGTACTCGCAATTCTCGACCAAAATTTAAAATGGCTGGGGAGAAACCCGTGGACTGATGATGACTGGAATTTAAGGCAAACGACAACTCTGGTAAATACTCATCCCATTTACGTTGATTATCTTGGACGTACTGTGCGATCATCGTTTTCAACACACGGTTTACCCTCTCCGTCGGATTCTCTTGCGGTGTATATGGTGCCGTCAGGCACTGTTGGATTCCCAAGTCGCTCAAAAATTCTTTGAATTGTCGGCTCGTGAATTGGGCTCCGTTGTCGGACAAGAACACTCGAGGCACTCCAAAACGAGTTACAATTCTCTCTCGGACGGCTTTGATCAGGGACGGACTGGTGGCAGCTCTCATGGGGACAACCTCTATCCACTTTGTAAACATGTCTACCATCACTTACAAAGTCTTGTTTGCTTTCATGGATCGTGGCAAAGGTCCCAACAAAATCTGCACAGCCCGTTTCCCAAGGTTCTTCTACTGGGGTGGTGTACATAAAACCGCTCGGTTTCTGTTGAGACACCTTGAAACGGTTGCAGACCTGACATTTTTGAACATATTTACTGATGTCTCTGAACATACCCGGCCAGTAATAGCGTTTGTCCGTATGTGAAATGGTTTTGGCGGTACTCAGATGACCAGCGGTGACGACGTCATGATTTTCTTGCAGCAATGGGGTACGGTCGGTTAATGGTACGCATAACTTACATTCAAACTCATGACGTTTGGTCAGGGGTTCGGTGGTTTCAAAACGGCTATATAACTTGTTTTCGACTATTTTGTACTCGGGGAACTTGGCGGGGTCTTTCTCAACTTGACTCCTCTTTGTTTGCGTCCAATCAGGGGTTGCATCACGGGCGGCAGCTAACTTGTCAAATTCTGTGATAGGCAGGGGATCTCGAGACAGGGTATCGGCTACGACATTCAGGGCCCCTTTGCGGTACTGGATATCAAAATAATATTGTTGGAGTTCTAGCGCCCAACGAGCCAATCGCCCTGATGGATTTTCCAGCGTGTGTAACCATTTCAACGAGTGGTGGTCGGTTACCACGTGAAAATGGTAACCTTCAAGGTACGGTCGCATCTTCCTAATGCCCCACAGTATAGCAAGATATTCTTTCTCGGTCGCTGCATATTTTTGCTCTTGATCCGTAAGAGTGCGACTAGCATAGAGTATCACGGTCTCTTGCCCTTCCACTGTTTGGGCTAGCACAACTCCTAATCCAAAATTGCTGGCATTGGTCTGCAAAGTAAATGGCAAATCAAAATTGTGATGCGCAGTCATCCACCATCGGGTTGTCTAAGTACCTACTCTGTGTGGTTGTGTGTCCAAGGGTTCGGTGTGCTGGCTTACTACACAACAAAATTATGTTAGGGTTCGGTGGTGCGGTGTAAGTAGGGTTCGGTAAAACGGTAGAGGTACGGTGCGGTAGATAAGATAGAAATAACCCAGGGTTCGGTACGGTATATGATTAAACTAAATAACCCCGGGTTCGGTGCGGTAAATTATAATTTATTTAAATAAATCGGTTCGGTATTTTATTATTCGACTGAATAAAATGGGTTCGGTGGCTCGGGAGGCTCGGCAGGTAAAAAAAGTGTAACGCTTCGTTACAATGCTTGAAATTCTTCACATTCAAAAATGTTTGGTTTTGTTCCATGAATCCGTTATTATTTTGCGTCGCCAAAGTTATCGTAGGTACTCATTTCGGTAAAATGCTTTCTTAAACTACGTTTTCATTGGAGCCGAAATGAGGTTATTTCGAAATTAGCTAATTTGGAACGTCAAATTTGTATAGGAAATGACGTTCCAAATGAGATAATTTCGAAATTACCTCATTTCGGCTCCAATGAAATCGTAGTATTACATTATTCATTAAATACCTTATAACGGTTTTTCCCAATTTTGAATTTTTTAGTAACAGAATAATGTCATGAAATAAGACTTACTTAAAAAAAACTCACCAATTATCCAGTGGGTGTTGTTCGTAGTCTTATTTTCTACAGCATCCTCGAAATTGTCGTTTATATATGAAAACACTGGTACAGTTCTAGGTTTCCCCATCGTTGTATATAAAAACATTACAAATCCAACAATTAAAAGTATACACGTTGTGCATATAATAATACATTTATTTTGTTTCAAATGGGTTGACATGATATTGAATAGTTCTTTTCGAAAACTATGGTAGGTTTTCGTTAGCACCGTCTGCAAATATAAATTTTTTTTCTGATTATATTAGAAATTAACAATTATTTTAGTATGTTAATTAAATAGATTTTTGTTAGGTCAGTTACTGTATTTTGATTTAATATTCAAAATTAGTTTTAAGTCAATCATTATTATACAATTACCTGTTTTGTATATCTTTAGTACCGTTTTTAATCGGAAGGTAATTTCTACGCCGCCGGCCGTTGGTTGGATATAATTTTTGAAAAATTATTTTTTTGTGTTAAGTTTTTAATCTTTATTTTAGAATTTTGTTCGCTATCCGCAAGTGACTAGAAGGAACCTTAAAGGCTCTCCCAAACCAACGCGAAACATTCGCTACGGTGAAGAATCATGCGGTGGAGAAACATGCGAAACATACGGCGTGGCACAATAGGCACTGTTGTCGCTTTTAATCTGTGAAACCACCTTCAATGCAACTTTTGTATGAGAATGACGATCGGCAAGTAGTCCAGGTAAACTAGGTCCATGACTGCAACTAGGCTGGCCACGAGACGAGAAAAGTTCGGTATCGGTCTCGCATGACGAGACCGAGACGAGGCGAGACGAGACTACATTTTAAGCATCCGAGACGAGACTGTATCTTTGGACCGAAATTAACAGAGAGTCTAATAAATGGAAAAATCCAATTTCAGTTAAATGTTTATTTTCTTCTGCACATTATTCAAACTATAATCGAAAATATTACTTTCCAATTATCAACAGGTTGTTCCGAAATCGTATTTTTCGGTGACGAGACCGGGACGAGACTTAATTATACGAGACCGACACGAGACCGAGACGAGACTGAAAATTTTCGATTTTAACGAGAACGAGATGAGACTAACAAAGGTCTCGTCAAGTCTCGTCTCGTGACCAGTCCTAACTGCCACTGTCGAAATGCAAATTCCGCATTCAAGATCGTATCCAAAGCGATTTGGATAGATTTGTGTGTCAATTCCTTCTAAAAAAAGCTATTGCAACAACAAATCAAGGTATTTGAACATTTTTGGATAGGTTGACACCGTCTCGGATAGGTTACTTAACGCAAGGAACGTCAATGGGAAATTAATGTTTTCAAAAATTCCTTTTATTGCAATTGACACAGCAAAACCCTTCAGAACAAAGCAAAGTAACTTTCGTAGTATGAACAGAAAAGTGCACTTTACGGAAATAAAGTTGCATGTGGAAAAAAGAATTAAAAAAAAAAAATGTCTGAATCGTCGCAAGTTTCGCAGGGTGCAAGTGCACGCGGAAATCCACTATTTTGTTTCTTTATGCTTTAAGAACAGTGGGCGCTGTGCAAATGGTGTGATTTAAAAATCTAAACCAATTAACAGAACAACTTGAAAGTTTGTACTGCAGTACATTATGGCACACAATTAACACTGGATTAAAAAAAGCAAATGGTAGTAGGAATTCAGTAAGTAGGCTTAACAAAAAGTTGGCAGAATTCACAATAGAAATCGAAGATGCAAATAAAATTTCAGTCGGAGAAAAAAAAAATTAATTTTGAGAAAAAGCTCTTTTAATATATTTTTCTGAAAGCGTAACAACATTTGCTTGGTGTACGTAACTATGGACGCGGACAGAGAGAACATGTGGCAATCCGCAATTGAACTTGAACCTAGAAAAACAAATTGTTAGAAAAAGCTCTTTTAAGGTTCGTAGAGTGCACGCAATTGGAGTTTTACATAAAAAAGTAAATGAAAAATTGTTGATGTTTATGTTTATACCCCACTGACATCTCAAAATTAACATTTTGTGACATCTCTAAATTAACATTCTAGATACAGAATATTTTGTAATATGCAAGGAAGCTGCATCTTCTACCTGAGCGTCAAACTTGTCGAGTTGTAGAAGCTGAGTAGGTCAATGAGTCTCGAGTGAAGTGCTCTAGAGTCCCGAAACCAAAGGGCGCTTTGTTTTCCCCTACCTCTCGCATTTTTTGTTTGCCAACCATTCCCCTTCCTTCTATCCTTCCATACCCAACTTACCCAATTCCATATTTCTTGGGTCAGATCAAGGTGTTATTCGACCCGTGCCGATGATCAGCCTGGCTGGGGGCCCAGTTTAAAATTCTAGCTCAGTCATTAACGGAGTATCCGGATACCTGGCGACCTCCGGATTAACTAGCATTATCTGCATATACGTATCTCTGTGCAGATGGACCACCTTTTCTCCGATATTCGTGGGAATCAAACCAGTTCTTCTTTTGTTGTTGTTGATGGTAAGCCCGGTTCTTCTTTAAGAGCAGCCAGTAGTGCGGCTGAAAATTCGTTTGCCGTTCCTCCTGTCCTGCCTGTCAGTGACGTGACCATGTCAACTCATGGTCAAGCCGCTGACAGTAAGAACAGCGAGAGTAAGATAGAAATATCTAAATACAGTGGTGGAGGGATCGTGAGGCATGGCCCCTCTACCACTACTGAGAGTACACCTCTCTCGACTTCGGGATCGCATTACAGCGGTGGTGGGATTGTGAGACATGGCCCCACACCCGCTAGGAAAGTAAACCTCCCAAAACTTCGAAGTCCGAGTTCGGTTGTGGAAGGATTGTGAGGCGACTCCACGTCAAAGCGACAAAGGTCTACCGGGGGTGTCACACCTGAACCCAAGCGCAGAAAAGTGCTAAAAAATCAGCACTCCCCTCAATCCCCAAAGTGGGGGAAAATCCTTCAGTGGAGTACTGCAAGGTAAAATAGTGGTTGCAGTCATCGATAGGAGCGATATAGATGGTACAATTACATCTGGTCGATGGCAGGAGGTCAAACTGAAGCTCTCGGCTAGCTTCTTAAGTTTAATGAAGGAAAATCCAGGACCTCCTCCTATCACTTGCCATGGTGGTTGGTACCAAAGCCATGTGAAACTCATCTTTTGCGATGATCAGAGATCGTGCGAACTTTATAAGCTGGCTGTTAGCAAATTAGGAGAAATATGTAGTATATAAGCTCGGGGTTGTTGCTAAGGAGGACATCCCATGCAGACCAAAAGCACGCACCTGGATCCCAGCTGAACACTCTTGCATGGATATAATACTCCAGATGATCCAGCTATCTTATCCATCACTTCCTACTCACAATTGGAAGGTCGCGAAACTGGAGGAGCAAAGGAGTCTTTATAGAGGTGCAATTATTGTAATCAATAAGGAGTGTTATTATTAGGTATGGGTTTGAGACCATTACCCTAAGGGTTTACAAAAAAGATGAGGTTGACGCTCCTAGCGCACCTCCACACCCCCACGATGATGATGTTGTGGTTCAGAATCCCGGGGCATTGATATAATTTCCATCTTTAGAAGTCGATGCTTCCGGGACTTCTTCGGCTGCCCCTGAGCCATCTCCCCACGTCGACGGTTCATCTGAAATGGATACCGGGGACTACCGGTGATGCTAACGCCCACCATACAGTATGGGGGAGTACCGATATCAACGGTAGAGGTGAGTCTCTTTTCAATTTTATTCTAAGTACTAACCTTATTGTAAGTAACAGGAAGTATAAGACATAACTCTTGTCTCAGACAACATTCATCAATTAATACTGAACTGGAAGGTATCTAAGGATCACTCTTTCTCAGATCATAGATATTCAGTTGAGCTTGAACGATGAACCTCCATGCCAACTGGTTTTTTCGTAATTTTCATAAAACTGACAGGTCCAAATATAAAGAAACACTAAAACGATTAGTTAAACCTGAACTATTAAGTGTTCCACACAACATTAACGATCTCGACAACAAAGTCAAAGATCTAACCTCCGCCCTTAACAAATCATTGTCTCTTTCCTGCCACCGTATCTATATTAGGGGAAAAAGGAAGCCACACTGGTGGAACGCCGGGCTAGAACCACTCAGGAAAAAACTGTAGGAAACTTTTTAATCGAGCTAAATTTACTAGAGAATTGTCTGATTGGGATTCATATACAGAATTCCTGAAGAAATACAAAAAAAAATATAGGAAGATTAAACGATCTTCTTCGATAAATTTCTGTGGTAATATAGAAGAAATTATTGGAAGTAATTATTGGAACCCACTTCAGTGTTTGCCTGACACCGACATTACCGATGAAAAGTGTGATGAAACTCTAACCCCAAAAAAATGTGCAGTGCCTCCTATTAAAGTTTTGCAAAAAAATTCAGAATTTATTCATAAATTTATGAAGGAATTTAAAATTGAAAATTATTCGATTAAACAAATTATTTGTGATAGCATTGAATCATATAATCGTACAGTGGACGAACTTAAGTCTGCAAAATGTCAATTCCTTTCCCATGATTTGCCTAATAATAAAACATTTAAAGTTGTGCTTTTCGGACTTGATGAAATGCCGATCAAAACTGTCAGATGTATGGACATGGTGAGCGTAATTGTAATATTAAGACTTTTTGTTCTAACTGTGCGGGTAATCATAAAACATCCGATTGCCAAGCTTCAAAGTTCAAATGTGGTGCAATGTGCTAATTGCAACAAAATTTTTTGGAGATGAAGGAAAAGCTTTCACTCAAAAGCTCTTCACGATCAAGACCAACAGCTGCTAAAGCTCCAAAGTCATTTGAGTCATACTCAATGGAACAATTTCCACCTCTAAGAACGCAGGTAAAAGCCGCACATCAAGTCAATAATGACATAGACTTCGAGCCTAGGGAGTGGGGCACTCACGCAACTTTAAACTCAAATTTAAATCCATCGAATTTTTAAATAAATTGGGCTTTTCTGATCAATCTAGATTAATGTAATTAATTAAAACTAATTCATTTTTTTCCCAACGTTTCTCCAGTTATTTTCCGGCTTCATAAGGGGTTTTAAAATGTATTAATTCTTAAAAAACAAAATAGAAATTTAATTACTTTTTAATAAATAGTTAATAGAGAAGTTATAATAATTATTTTGAATAGTTTAAATAGATCTTTCGACTTACTTTTCCTCTAATTACATTTACAAAAACAAAAAAAAAATACATATTTTGAGTTACTGATATATTGATTTTTCTGAATAAAATTAACATTGAAAAACACTAAAACAATCAATAAGCAAACAAACTTAAAGTTAGTATCACAGATTATGTTATGGCAACGCTGTATATGGCGCGTTTGTCGTCAATGTCCTCTTTATGGTTCATCGTCTTGTTTATATTTTGTTGGATGCGAAGACTTTCCAAGGTGAATCGTATGTTCATTCTTCGTGCCTTGTCTAGTATTCTGACATTCTCAAGATCTGCATTATGCTCATGGACTAGCATGTGTTATGAGTGTGCGGTAGCTGTATTCCTCTTCCTTATGTCAGCTTCATGTTCTAACAATCTCACTCCTAATGCGCATTTTGTTGTTCCAATATATATTTGTTGGCAAGTTTCGTTTAATTTACCTTTACATTGGATTTCATAAACAACATCGTGTTGTTCTCTTATTTTGATGGGTGGTTTGGTGTTGGTGAATATTGTATTGAGTGTGGTATTGGGTTTGTTTGCAAATGTTATTTTTTCTCGATCGATTTCTATTGTGTTGTTGAGGGAGGGGTTGTCTGTTAGGAGTGGGATGTAAGTAAGTGCGAAATACTTAGGGTTGCCAGGTTTTGCTTTTATTGTGTTTTGCTGATTATTGATATTTTTTTTTGCGTGTGTTTTATTGTTGATGAGTTAGATAGATAGATAGATATAGATTTTATTAATAATTCGTTGTATAAAAAATCATTACAAAATATTTAAAAAATTCTTAATATGTTATGTAAATATTACAGTATTATTGACATAACATTTAATGTTTTCTGTCAGGTTGGCTAAATATACTAATATAAATAATATTATATAATTTTACAAATATAGTAGGTACATCATCATTTATTTTTTTTTTTTCGTATTCCAATTTTTCATTACCTTATATAACATTTCTAGCATTAATTAGGTACTTTGTATAATAATATTTCTAATTAACAAAATCCATTTAATAATAACTCTCTATACCTTAAACAATGATTTAAAAAACTGAAAAGAGATGGAAGGTTTTTACTGTTTAAAATTTCATAGAGCTCTCCAAAAGAAAGCACACTTTTGCCGAAACATATAAGTCTAGAGTTCTTGAAAATTGGGCATCTGCCAATAAAGTGGTACGTATTTTCCGCCTCATTTAAATTGCAAATTGTGCAAATACCAGATGTATCTTTTTTAAAAGCTTTGGCGTTTATATTGAGGAGCCCTCCCTAGCTTTGAAAACTAGACTAACAAATTGGGAAGAGTTTTCGTCAACAAAGTATGGTTGGATGTTGTCATCAAGATGAGGGTATAGATAATGGAATTGTGAGATTCTGGTACTACTGATGTTATTAGTGGTTTCTGAAATTTTCAGGCTTTCTAGAATATTTTTGTGCAGAACGAACAAGGAAGAAGTAAAAGAGTTAGCATTAATAACTATGTCCAGGTCACTACATATATATCTCCACTCGCGGGCCCAGTCAATGTTTTCAGCGATTGTCGCCTCCGCAAGGATACGTGTCAATCTCGTTCTGGGAAGTTCAAGTGTTTTTCTAATGCAGTTAAAATGGAGTCGTAGGGTTTGCACAAATTGAGAGTGAAGGCCAGTCTCCAAATGTAACATATAGTTGGGGGTGTGGTGGGAGGTATAACATATTTTTAATAAAAAACGAAATAGTTTTTCAACCTGTTCAAATCGCTTGAAGCCCCATACTTGAGCGCCATAAAACATAATTGATTTGGCAGCCGTGTCAAAAATCTTTAGTTTTTTCGAGATAACTATTTTAGAGTTTTTTTATATAACTTGACCACGTTGCATTTATTGCATTTTTTGACACAGTCAGCCTTGAGTCGAGATGTTTATTGAAAGACAAATTATAGTTAAGAATAATGCCCAGATATTTAAATTGATTCACTTCTTCAACAAGATTGTCCCCATAATTCCATTTTTTAATATTTTGTTGAATAGGTTTTTGGCTGTATTAATTTTGTACTTAATCGGCTGGGAAGAAAAGAAATTTATATTTCTGCCTGATGACATTGGTTTGGCGTACCAGTCAAAATCGATTTTATTCTTGGAAGGGAATCATATTATAACTTTCTGTTTAGAGAGTAAAGTCTAATTTATTTTGATACTCCTTGAGTGTTTTGAGTATGATGTCAGTATTTTCCTTTTTGACCACTGCAATTATGTCATCTATGTATTTGGCTATAAATTTTATTTTTGTGTTGCATTTATGTAATTTGTCTATTGTTTCATTGAGTTGATGGTCAAGTACTATGTCCGCGATGGTAGGTGATAATGGGTTACCCATGGGCATTCCAAAAGTTTGATTATAGAACTTGTCTTCGTATTTGAAATAACTAATATCGGTTAGACAGATCCAACTTCTCACCAATACATATCATTGCCGAACTAGAGCAGTGCATACAAACAATAGCAGACACTAAAGAAAAAGAGATTGCCAGATCGAAAGTTTCAAACAGAATTTTAACATTTAAAAGAAAAATAAGAAATACCTCAAAAGAAAAATTCATATTAAAAACTTTAGAAGTAACCAGCAAAATAATTAAAAAACATAAAAAGGAAATAGTGGTAGCAAACTCAGACAAAGGTAATAAAACAGTTATCATGTATAGAGACGACTACAACCAAAAAAAGAACCAACTGCTGGATGGCAAGAACACATATAAAACAACAAGAACTGATCCCACTTCATACAATGAATAACAACTTGGTCAATGACTTATTGAAACAAGAGTTCATTGACTTTAGAGAAAAAGTTAAACTCCCATATTATGCTTCGTCAGCACCAGTTTTATATGGACTTCCAAAATTCCAGAAACCTAATATACCTCTACGCCCAATAGCAGCATCTACCAGTGTTCCATGCTATGGACTATCAAAAAACATAATTTCAGATGAATTAAATATTAAAAATTCTTTTAATAAAAAACCGAAACAGTTTTTCAACCTGTTCAAATCGCTTGAAGTCCCATACTTGAGCGCCATAAAACATAATTGATTTGGCAGCCGTGTCAAAAATCTTTAGTTTTATCGAGATAACTATTTTAGAGTTTTTTTATACAACTTGACCACGTTGCATTTATTGCATTTTTTGACACAATCAGCCTTGAGTCGAGATGTTTATTGAAAGACAAATTATAGTTAAAAATAATGCCCAGATATTTATATTGATTCACTTCTTCAACAAGTTTGTCCCCATAATTCCATTTTCTAATATTTTGTTGAATAGGTTTTTGGCTGTATTAATTTTGTACTTAATCGGCTGGGAAGAAAAGAAATTTATATTTCTGCCTGATGACATTGGTTTGGCGTACCAGTCAAAATCGATTTCATTCTTGGAAGGGAATCATATTATAACTTTCTGTTTAGAGAGTAAAGTCTAATTTATTTTGATACTCCTTGAGTGTTTTGAGTATGATGTCAGTATCTTCCTTTTTGACCACTGCAATTATGTCATCTATGTATTTGGCTATACATTTTATTTTTGTGTTGCATTTATGTAATTTGTCTATTGTTTAATTGAGCTGATGGTCAGGTACTATGTCCGCGATGGTAGGTGATAGTGGGTTACCCATGGGCATTCCAAAAGTTTGATTATAGAACTTGTCTTTGTATTTGAAATAATTATTATCTGTTAGACAGATCCAACTTTTCACCAATACATATAATCGCCGAACTAGAGCAGTACATACAAACAATAGAAGACACTTAACAAAAAGAGATTGCCAGATCGAAAGTTTCAAACAGAATTTTAACATTTAAAAGAAAAATAAGAAATACCCCAAAAGAAAAATTCATATTTAAAACTTTAGAACTAACCAGAAAAATAATTAAAAAACATAAAAAGGAAATAGTGGTAGCAAACTCAGACAAAGGTAATAAAACAGTTATCATGTATAGAGACGACTACAACCAAAAAAAGAACCAATTACTGGATGGCAAGAACACACATAAAACAACAAGAACTGATCCCACTTCATACAATGAATAACAACTTGGTCAATGACCTATTGAAACAAGAATTCATTGACTTTAGAGAAAAAGTAAAACTCTCATATTATGCTTCGTTAGCACCAGTTTTATATGGACTTCCAAAATTCCACAAACCTAATCTACCTCTACGCCCAATAGCAGCATCTACCAGTGTTCCATGCTATGGACTATCAAAATACGTTGGCGAAATACTAAAAAACATAATTTCAGATGAATTAAATATTAAAAATTCTTTTAAACTTAAAGACAGAATGAAAGACATATTACTGAAAGAAAGAAATCATTCGATGTGGTCTCCCTCTTTACTAATATACCCTCCTACGCAGCCATCAAAATAATTTTGCAGAAATCCCTACCATCTCGGACATAGTAGTTGACCGTCTACTCAATGAAACAATAGACAAATTACATAAATGCCTCAGGCAGAATGATAAAATTCTTTTCTTCCCAGCCGATTAAGTACAAAATTAATACAGCTAAAAACATAATCAACAAAATATTAGACATCAGCGACCGCATTTTCCATTAGGCAAATTTAACAAAAATTAGAACAATACTACAGATGAACAATTTTGCAAATCAAATAATCAACGAACTCATCAACAATAAAACACACGCAATAAAAAATATCAATAATCAGCAAAACACAATAAAACCAAAACTTGGCAACCCTAGATATTTCTCACTTACTTACATCCCACTCCTAATAGACAACCCCTCAGTACAGGGAAGATAGGACGTTTGTATCTCTGTCTGGTCGCATTGGCTTGCATATACCTATTTCAAGTAAAAGCTCTCACAGGGTTTCCGTACTTTGCATTATATCTCACCTTAATTAATTCTGTTCTCAAAAGCTTGAAAACAGAAAGCTTTTTTTTTAAACCACTGAAAAAGATCTTTTGTATTGCTTTTAATGGGTAAGGTAACTCTGTTGGAATATAAATTTTTTTAGCTCATGCTCGATTCACAATGCGACTCGAAAACGCGACGTGAGCGTGACGAGAACTCGTCGTAGTTGTCAAGCCGATTTCAAATCATGTAAGTATATGAGGATATGCCAGGATATGCACAATGAAACGTTTCTCGTCGTCACGTCACGCCGGAGTTGGAAAAATTGAAAAAAAACGCTCTCGTTGACGTTTCTT
Organism: Melangyna quadrimaculata; assembly: GCA_949320155.1. Classification (NCBI taxonomy): domain Eukaryota; kingdom Metazoa; phylum Arthropoda; class Insecta; order Diptera; family Syrphidae; genus Melangyna; species Melangyna quadrimaculata. The sequence continues at coordinate 262,983,449 of OX439483.1, forward strand.
CTGTTTTTTTTTTATATTTGATTAATGGTAAATTTTGTGAAATTGTACAAAAGAATAAAGAAAACAACAGATAAGTGTAAATTAACAAAAAAAAATATAAATTTTGTTGACAATGAAATTATATTTATAGATCTATTTGTGTTGACAATATTATAATGTTGTATTGTTTTAATTTCTTTGCATTTTTAGCCGAAAATCATTTCACCAGTCCAATGGACAAACACAATTACAATATTTAAATAATAAAAGTAATTTCAGCTTGATTTTTTTCATTATTTTTAACGCACACGGCACAACAAGAACAAAAATTATAAATAATTTAACGCTGTCAAAAAACTCGTCGTCAAGAAACTCGTCGCATTGTGAATTGGGGAACGATTTTATAACTAGAAAAAAATGACAGTGATTCACGTCACGCTCTCGTCACGTTTTCACGTCGCATTGTGAATCGGGCTTCTCACAGCCAGAGTAGGAACGATTATATGATTAGTGTGCTTTCGGCATGCAATGAGGATGGTACGATATTTTGCAGGGCATCAAACAACAATTCCTGTACGTTGTTCAGTGGTGTAGAATCTTTTTTAATTCCAGTTTTCTGAATTCAGTGTCGAGAAAGTATACACACGCGCCACTGTTTTGAAAAAAGCTCGCCCATAAGCCCTGTACTGACAATTTTTGTTGAACAGAGTAAAGAACATGAAGCTGACATAAGGAAGAGGACGACAGTTAACAGCACTCTCACAACACATGCTCGACCATGAGCATAATGCAGATTTTGAGAATGTCAGAATACTAGACAAAGAACGAAGAATGAACACACGGTTCACCTTGGAAAGTCTTCGCATCCAGCAAAATATAAACAAGACGATGAACCATAAAGAGGACATTGACGACATAAGCGCCATATACAGTGTTGCGATAACATAATCTGTGATACTAACTTTAAATTTGTTTGCTTATTGATTGTTTTAGTGTTTTTCAATGTTAATTTTATTCAGAAAAATCAATATATCAGTAACTCAAAATATATATTTTTTTTTTAAATGTAATTAGAGTAAGTAAGTAAGTCAATAGCAGGGGCGTAGCTACCGCGGTATCAGCCGTATCAATTATACGATGACCCCGGGATACAGGGGCCCCCGAACCGAGATAAGTTTGTAATAAATAAATAAAAAAATCTCTTTTCTTGGCAGGTATTTTTTGCTTAACCCTATACAAAAAAAATTGGTTTTCCATCTTTTTTTTAACACCTGCCTACTTAGGCCAACGGTAGTGAAAATTTTCTGCATGAAATTCTCATGGGTACACGAATCTACACACCAACAAAAAAAAAATTTCGATGCACTGCACCAGGTCGTTGATGCTGCAAAATACGTCCTAGAAGTGTCAAATTTGTTTTACAATTTGGGAAAAATATAAACTTTTTTTTGGCAATAAATACCAAAAAAACGGTGGTCAACGTTGAATAACGAGTCATCTGAGTAATATAAAATTACAATTAAAAGGGTTTGCCCTACTAGACGGGCAAGAAATGACGCTTTATTCGCTGTACGCAACAATTATTCATTAATAATGAAAGTATTGTACCAACATAATTAAGTTCAAAAAAAAGATGAACGTGATGAAAGTTAAAACATAATTAAAATTTTAGAGAGCTACGAATTCATTGTATTGGTTTTGTTTTTTTTTCTTATTTTTTCGAAATCATTAACCCCTGTGTCCAAAGCCTTACAGCATAAAGACAATGATTTACAAAAAGCAAGTATTTTACTAAGTAATCTTTTGGGGGTAACAAGTGTTTTTAAAAATAAAAGAAAGAAAATAACGAAACGCTTTTTTGACGAATTATCAGAAGATGCGAGAATATCAGACCCGGAATCTTACTTCAAAGTCAATGTTTACTATTGCTGCTTAGATATATTTATTTCTCAAACTGAACAAAGATTTCAGAGACTCTATGATCTAGGTGATTTATTTGAAGTCTTAACCAGAAAAACTTATATCCTTTTCAAATGAAAAAATTGAAAGGGAATCAGGAAAACTGGTTGCTAAATACAATGAGGACCTGTCAGTTGAAGTTTTTGAGCAAATAATTGCTTTAAAATCCTGTTTGAAATCAGAAATTCAGAAAATTCATCAGGCAACTACCTCACAGAGTTATTGCTAATTAAATACAATAGCCTTGCATACAGTTTTCCGGAAATAATAACGGCATGCCTTTAATTTTTGACGATTCCGGTAAGGACAGCAACAGCTGAGAGAACATTCTCTAAGGTAAAAATAATAAAAAAAATATTTAAGAACTTCTATGGGACAAGAACGGTTATCAGACTTATCAATCATGTACATAGAAGTTGAAAAGCTTGACAAATTAAAATCATCGTCAGAAATGGATGATTTAATTAATAAATTTGCGGAAACAAAGGCAAGAAAAGTTTTTATTTCAGTTTTTTTTTTACTGTTAGTTTAAGTTTTATAGCACCTATATTTATGTATGTACCTATTTAAAGACCACAAGTATGTACCATTAAATATACCGGATTTGTTATTGTGAGTGTTTTTGTTTGTTTTGTAAAAATAGTTTATTGTTTAATTTGTAATTTTGTAGGGGGCCCCCAACTAATTCTTGATACGGGGCCCCTCGAGGGCTATCTACGCCACTGGTCAATAGATCTGTTTAAACTATTCAAAATAATTATTATAACTTCTCTATTAAAGCCCAATTTATTTAATGATACACAGTTCATGATCAAATACCATTGTAAATTTCATTCCATCTTTTAAAACCGGTTCCTGTTCCAACATCATCAGCTGAAGATGATCTTTTTTCTATCGGGGAAATACAGTCACTTATTTTTGAAATAACAAGTCAACTTTCAAAATGCAAAAATAAATCCGAGCAGTTCAATGTAATCACACAATTATCTTTAAAATATTCATGTATATGTCAAAACAAAATAATGGCAGTAAAACTTAATGTGGTATGTAGGAATGCACAAAGCATTCGCAATAAGAGTATTGAATTTTTTTTCTTTTTTATGTAAAAATAATGTCGATGTAATACCACGGTTTCATTAGAGCCAAAATGTGGTTATTTCGAAATTAGCTCATTGGAACGTCATTTCCTATACAAATTTCACGTTCCAAATGAGCTAATTTCGAAATTACTTCATTTCGGCTCTAATGAAAACGTAGTATTAGTCTTGTCTGCGAGACCTGGTTAACGTCTGAAGTATCCTTTTCAAATAATATGTACGCATGTTACCGTCTCGATAGACCAGATAAAATAGGCGGTGGTGTTGTAATACTTATTAAGTAAAAGTTTGAAACATAATACTAAATTAATTGAAAATATAGGAATCGAGTTGTTTTTCTCAAATGGTAGAAGTATTTCTATTTTTTCTATTTATTTTCCAGGTGGATCTTCTTCTCCATATATGCTGGATCTACATGTATCTTCGTCTGCAAATATGAAAAAAAGTAGAGAGGGACAGATGTATGCCAAAACTCCGGGCGTTTGAAAGAGAATCATCAAGAAGATGAACATGTTCGTCTTCATATCTGCATTATGGCACTTTCTTTAATCTGCATGTACGAAGATCTTCTGCATTTGTTCCCTCTCTATCCAGCAAATGTAAATTTTAATTTTGCATCCCCCTTTGTTTTGCAGAAGTCAGACGAAGATACATGTAAATCCACCAATAAACGAATTTGGCTTAAAAGTGACCTTCGCAAGATTGTTAACTTTCAAGGTAATTTTTTAGTAGGCGGTGACTTTAACTGCAGACACAGAAGTTGGGGATGTCTTCGAGCAAATGCTTGGGGCAATGTTCTTAACAATCTTAATGCTAGCCACCAGTTTCAGATATTATATCCTGGTTCACCAACTTATTTTCCTCCTAATAGTAGATTAATTAGTGAGTGTGGAAATCCAAGTTGGAAAAGTTTGTGAACAAGTCCCTGTATCCAGACACTGTCAAATGCTGTTTTCTTGATATCGAAAAAGAATTTGACAGTGTCTGGATACAGGGACTTGTTCAAAAACTTTTCCAACTCGGATTTCCACACTCACTAATTAAAATTATTTACAAGTATCTTCATTCCAGATCGTTTTTCGTTCAGACAGGAACCTGTTAATCAACATCAAGGACAACTAGAGCCGTAGTTACCCAAGGATCTAAACTAGGACCATTCCTCTTTAATATATAGACTTCAGAAGAAGCCGAAAAAAAAACAACTTGACAGATACCTCATCAAATCCAGCCGACGGTGTCGGCCGAACCTAGTCAACCACCGGAATCCTCTGATACGAGGAGTTGTAAACCTTAAGAACTACTAGACGAGGATCTAATAATAACCAACGACGAAGAGAACATCCCCTTCTACACTGACCCAGGGTTAGCTTACTACCGTGGCTGATAGCCTCACCTACCCACCACTTTACCCCCCAATGACAACCGCACCTGAACAATCAGAGACGTGAAGCCGACAATAGTTTAAGATTAAAAGCCAAATATAATGACAATTAAATGTAAATTTAAAAAAAAAACACAATGTTAAAAGTTAGGCCCCCTTTTGTGCCAACATAATAAAATAATCAATGTATACTTTAAGATAACTAGCGTTAAGCAAATTGTAAATAATTTGGTCAGTAAAAATCGTTAAGCTTAAGGATTTCTACTCCCCTCACCCAATCTGTCAAAAAGACGAAAGACGAAACAACCGAAAAAACGAATAGTAGATTAAATCCTTCAACCATAGATTTTTATTTGACAAACATCCCTCAAATATTTACTCAGCCCATTGTAATTAACGACCTGAGCTAAGATCATCATCCAGTACTGACTAGTGTTCTTCAAACACCAGAAAATAGAACATAATTTCCTAAACTTTAAAAATGCAAAATGAAAAAAAAATACTGCAGACTTATAAATATTGAACTGGGTAGCTGTAATCAAACTGTTAGAACCCTAACTGATTGCTCCCAAATAGAAGAATGTATCCACAAATTAACAAGATTTAGTGAAGATGCCATTGATGTCGGTACCAAAAAAGTTAAAGTGTACTGTTAACAATAAACTACTTCCAAGCTACATTACTAATTTAATAAAAGTTCGCAATGCAACAAGAAGACATTGGCACCTACGCGCGGCAGACACCTTGACGTTGTGCGCAGGCTTAGGTTTTAAAGATTCATCTGACCTGCTGGGATGGGGGCAACCCCCAAATCGGTAGCAATTTTGAGGAGTAACGAACCAAGATCTGCCCCCTTAATCCAGGGTGTAAAGTGGACCGTGCCCATTGGATGGTTTGCAGTCAGGGGGTATACCGACTGTATTATAACGGAGCCTCTTTGAAACCAGGTCGAATCAAAGAGTAACCAATCCCCTACCATATCATGCGGAGCTCTGATATGGCGGACCCCATTATTTCTCTAGCTACTCGTGGGAACAACATATGCCGAAACAACAAAACAACAAAAATTACAAAAAGTTCAACACTCCGCGGGATGTTACCGCGAGTGAATACGCAGATCGGATGGAGAGAGATCTCCGTGGAGAAGATCTGAGACCGGAAAGTAGTAAGTACCTGATGAGGATGCCTCACGGGAACTCACCAAACCGGGCAGCAGAAGGGACGTTAACCTCGAATCAAGGGAGGTTACCTCCTGGACAAGAGAAAAGCGTTACCTCTAATATAGACTCCACTAGTAAGGGGAGAATAACCCCCGTACAAGTGAAAACTGTACAAGTTGGAGCCACAGAAGGCGCAAATGATGGGAAGTTACCATCATCAAACACCGCAATTCCACCCAAGAAGCCACCGAAACGGCAACGCCGAACTTACCCACTTCCGAAACTGGGTGAACCAGGTGCCCTGGATGACCTGTTTAGGAAGAGCAGGCACAAAATGGTATGCCCGGTTCCTTGCCGAAGGTACGTCTCCGCAGGAAGCCCGGAAGAAGGTGGATGCGAGAAAAGAATCACCAAATAGTGACAACAAAAGCTTGGCGAGGGTAAGAGGAAAAGTAGCCAAATAACTCCACCTCCAAGGCAAGAAGCCAAAAAACCCAAGACGGCGGCAACATCTTACGCAGAACCCAAGTCCGCTAAGATCAAACCCGTTGACCACAGGCTCTCCTGCGCTGGTGCGGCCTTGAGCGTCAGAATTGCTGTCATGCCGAGGGACTATCCTCAGGTCACCCTGAATGCTGACGAGTTGTCGGCACTTGAGGAGGCCATTATTGAGGAAGTTTCACTCGGCTGGAAGCACAAACTGAAGTTCAACGGTCTGCATTTCAGAACCGGTCTGCTTTTAGTCGATTGTGCTGGCACAGAAACAGCGGATTGGCTCAAAGAGAGTGTACATAAGCTGAGCACTTGGAAGGGCATTGAGCTGACCACGTGCATGGGTGACAAAATCCTCAAGATGCATACCATCACGATGTTCTTGCCAAGAAGTAAGGGGCAAGATGACAAGAAATCCTTTGCACTTGTTCAAGCCCAAAATGAAGGACTGAATGTCCAAGCCTGGAGAGTAGTGAAGAGCCAGGTTGAAGGTAAGGATCAACTGCTTGTGATCAGCATCGACACCGAGTCAGTTGAGACCATCATCAATATAAAATATAGGCTTCGCCGAAGACATCGTTATCAAAGCCCTTGGGAAGTTCGAAGAAACTCTATGTGATACAATCCAAAGAGGACTAATAATTACAAAGAAATGGTGTCTATCTGTAGGACTTAATATTAACCCCACAAAAACTACAATTGTACCATTTACCAAGAAAAGACTTCTACCCCGCATGAAACCTATCTGGTTAGCTGGTGAAGTAATTGAAACGAAGATAGATAGTAAACTCCTCTGAAACAAGCATGTAGAAATAACCGTCGGGAAAGCCACAAAGGCCCTTATGATATGCAAGAGACTTGCCTAACATCCTCAGATGGATGTACACCATGATGGTAAGACCCATCATTACCTATGGTGCGGTTGCTTGGCACAAACGAACCGAATTAGTAACAACTAGGAAAGTTCTAGAAAAATTACAAAGGATCGCATGTTAATGTATAACTGGAGCAATTAGAACATGCCCTACAGCAGCTATGGAGGTTATCCTCCATCTATCCCCTTTTCACGAGGTAATTGTAAGTGCTGCAAAGGGAGCCATTATGAGATTTGCAAAGGAGGGAACGGGGACTGGAAAATGCATCAGTCGAAGGAAAAGAGACTGTATTTTGAAGTCCTCAATAACAAATCTTATTGACATTCCAAGAGATAGTATGATTAAAAAATATAACTTCGTGAAAAACTTTCAAACGAAGCTAAGTTGCAAGAAAGACTGGGTAGGCGAAACAGTGAACTACACTTTCAATGCAAATGCCATCAAGTGGTACACTGATGGATCGAGAACGACAGAAGGGACTGGTGCGGGAATTTTTGGGCCAAGAACCAAACTTTCCATACCGATGGGACAGTTCTCTAGCATTTTTCAAGCTGAAGTACAAGCGATAGGAACATGCGCAGGTCAAAATCTCGAAAGGAATTACAATAAACAAAACATTGCCATTATGTCAGATAGCCAAGCAGCACTTAAAGCTCTGAGCTCCTACTCCATCAGCTCTAAGCTAGTATGGGAATGTGTAGGAAGGCTAAATGAACTCGGCAAAAATAACACTGTCACACTCCATTGGGTACCTGGCCACGTAGGTGTTCGGGGCAACGAAGAGGCAGACTCCCTAGCAAAAATAGGTGCAACGACTCCCTTAACGGGTCCTGAACCTTATTGCGGGATAGGAGAAAACGTGATAAGAAACAAAATCAAAAAAGAAGAGGAGGCAATAAGATCCAAAACTTGGAAAGAACTCCCAAAGCTAAGACAGGCTAAACTATTACCTGGGAATTATAACCACCAACGTTTTACAGACTGTATCAGCTTAAGTAGAAACAACATAAGAATTATAACGGGTCTCTTCACTGGACACTGCAAACTAAAAAGACACCTTAGTTTACTTGGCCTAGTAAGTAGTGCCACATGCAGGTTCTGTGACACAGATGAGGAAATTCCGGACCACATTCTAGGTCGATGTAGCACACTCATACATCATAGAAAGAAGTACCTGGGACGCTACCAGGTAGAAGAGAGCGACTTACCATCTCTTAAAAGAAAGAGCTGTAAGATGAGCAGGCCTCATCCAGCTCTAGGTGGGGGGCACAATAGATCTCAAGGTAGCAGTGCAATATCCCCCAAAATTATATTCATTCATTCATTCAAGACATTGGCAATATATTATAGGCTAGACAACTATCATCAAAATGTTAAGCTTCTTAACGCTCAAATCAAGACAGAGTTAAACAAATATCGTAACCAAAGCTGGATTCGAAAGCTTCAAGGCCTTGACAAATGCGGTAAACCTTTTTGGAATATAACTAAAATTATAAAAAAAAGTATACAGTCATTCCTACTTTAGACAATTTACAAAATTCTTCATTGACATCCACACAAAAAGCCAATTAGTTTCTAGTCATTTAGGAGACAATACAACAATTGCAGCTGTTAATAGCACAATAAGTAGCCTAAGTTTAACTCCGATGCAAGTTGATGATAACAAACTCATACGATATGAAGTGCTTAAAGACCTTATATCGAATATAAATGTTCGTTAATCATGTCGTTTGGATAATATTAAAAATGTATATCTGAAACAACAATAAGAAGATGAAGAAATTCAAATATTAAAATATTGAAACTACTTCTGTTTTAAGTGGAGTGAATGAATAAAATTCAATTAAAAAGTACAAGTGACCTCAACCCCAGAAATTATTGTGTTTCGCCTAAGGTACAACAGTGGGCTCTTCAGTCAGTCTGTTATACCCTACTAAGACACAAATTTTGGTCGATGTTTACCGACTCTTATAAAAATCACAGCAAAAAGATACTGTGAATTTTATTATTCTAGGGGAATTTGTTTAAATTCGTGCACCCAGAAAATAAATACCCGTGGTCAGGTTTTTTATAATAAGAAGATGAAGAAATTTAAATATTAATATATTGAAATTACTTCTGTTTTAAGTGGAGTGAATGAATAAAATTCAATTAAAAAGTACAAGTGACCTCAACCCCAGAAATTATTGTGTTTCGCCCAAGTACAACAGTGGGCTCTTCAGTCAGTCTGTTATACCCTACTAAGACACAAATTTTGGTCGATGTTTACCGACTCTTATAAAAATCACAGCAAAAAGATACTGTGAATTTTATTATTCTAGGCGAATTTGTTTAAATTCGTGCACCCAGAAAATAAATACCCGTGGTCAGGTTTTTTATAATAAGAAGATGAAGAAATTTAAATATTAAAATATTGAAATTACTTCTGTTTTAAGTGGAGTGAATGAATTAAATTCAATTAAAAAGTACAAGTGACCTCAACCCCAGAAATTATTGTGTTTCGCCCAAGGTACAACAGTGGGCTCTTCAGTCAGTCTGTTATACCCTACTAAGACACAAATTTTGGTCGATGTTTACCGACTCTTATAAAAATCACAGCAAAAAGATACTGTGAATTTTATTATTCTAGGGGAATTTTTTTAAATTCGTGCACCCAGAAAATAAATACCCGTGGTCAGGTTTTTTATAATAAGAAGATGAAGAAATTTAAATATTAAAATATTGAAATTACTTCTGTTTTAAGTGGAGTGAATGAATAAAATTCAATTAAAAAGTACAAGTGACCTCAACCCCAGAAATTATTGTGTTTCGCCCAAGGTACAACAGTGGGCCCTTCAGTCAGTCTATTATACCCTACTAAGACACAAATTTTGGTCGATGTTTACCGACTCTTATAAAAACCACAGCAAAAAGATACTGTGAATTTTATTATTCTAGGGGAATTTGTTTAAATTCGTGCACCCAGAAAATAAATACCCGTGGTCAGGTTTTTTATAATAAGAAGATGAAGAAATTTAAATATTAAAATATTGAAATTACTTCTGTTTTAAGTGGAGTGAATGAATAAAATTCAATTAAAAAGTACAAGTGACCTCAACCCCAGAAATTATTGTGTTTCGCCCCAAGGTACAACAGTGGGCTCTTCAGTCAGTCTGTAATAAAAATAAAATTCACAGTATCTTTTTGCTGTGATTTTTATAAGAGTCGGTAAACATCGACCAAAATTTGTGTCTTAGTAGGGTATAACAGACTGACTGAAGAGCCCACTGTTGTACCTTGGGCGAAACACAATAATTTCTGGGGTTGAGGTCACTTGTACTTTTTAATTGAATTTTATTCATTCACTCCACTTAAAACAGAAGTAATTTCAATATTTTAATATTTAAATTTCTTCATCATCTTATTATAAAGAACCTGACCACGGGTATTTATTTTCTGGGTGCACGAATTTAAACAAATTCCCCTAGAATAATAAAATTCACAGTATCTTTTTGCTGTGATTTTTATAAGAGTCGGTAAACATCGACCAAAATTTGTGTCTTAGTAGGGTATAACAGACTGACTGAAGAGCCCACTGTTGTACCTTGGGCGAAACACAATAATTTCTGGGGTTGAGGTCACTTGTACTTTTTAATTGAATTTTATTCATTCACTCCACTTAAAACAGAAGTAATTTCAATATTTTAATATTTAAATTTCTTCATCTTCTTATTATAAAAAACCTGACCACGGGTATTTATTTTCTGGGTGCACGAATTTAAACAAATTCCCCTAGAATAATAAAATTCACAGTATCTTTTTGCTGTGATTTTTATAAGAGTCGGTAAACATCGACCAAAATTTGTGTCTTAGTAGGGTATAACTGACTGACTGAAGAGCCCACTGTTGTACCTTGGGCGAAACACAATAATTTCTGGGGTTGAGGTCACTTGTACTTTTTAATTGAATTTTATTCATTCACTCCACTTAAAACAGAAGTAATTTCAATATTTTAATATTTAAATTTCTTCATCTTCTTATTATAAAAAACCTGACCACGGGTATTTATTTTCTGGGTGTACGAATTTAAACAAATTCTCCTAGAATAATAAAATTCACAGTATCTTTTTGCTGTGATTTTTATAAGAGTCGGTAAATATCGACCAAAATTTGTGTCTTAGTAGGGTATAACAGACTGACTGAAGAGCCCACTGTTGTACCTTGGGCGAAACACAATAATTTCTGGGGTTGAGGTCACTTGTACTTTTTAATTGTATCTGAAACAACTATCAAAATGTGGATTGGAAGCTATATTGTTTATCTTTAATTCATGTGTAGAACTAAAATCTACACGTTTAGTTTTACTAGATGTTGAAAAAGCCTTCGACTCGGTTTGGCACGAAGGTTTACTACAAAAGATGTAAGGTTTTAGGTTTCCAGCTTATTTAGTAAAACTCATTCAAAGTTTTTTAACTGATCGTAAATATGTTGTATGTGTAAATAATAACTTTTCACACCCACATAATATTCCTGCAGGTGTCCCACAAGGATCAATTTTGGGGCAATATTTACACTTCCGATTTTTCGGAACTTCCCAATTGTAATTCGGCTATATATGCAGATGATACAGGAATTTATTCTTCTGATGTATTTGGTTCCGTTATTGAAACCAACTTACAATCAGGATTGGATATTATTTTAAATTACTTTAACAAATGGAAGATAAAAGTAAATGCTTCCAAAACGCAAGCTATCTTTTTTACAAGAAAAAGGAAGACTTGCTTCCTTCCTTCAGCAACACTCTTAAAATGGACAACGTGGATATCATCTAGAATGATAGTGCTAAGTATCTTGGTATAACTTTAGATACAAAACTGACTTATAACAAGCAAATCTCAAACACCTTAGATAAAGTCAGTAAGACAATTAATATAATGTACCCACAGAAAACCACTACTTAGTACAGAAAATAAAATCATAATTTACAAAACTATTTTTCAATCGGTTATGCTTGTTTTAAGTTACCTTGGCATTTTTCAAAACTTGAACTACATGATAGGGCTAACATCGATACTATTTCCTTAAGAATTTGCAACCTCTATACAAAATATTCATTTAACTGTTCTATGTCAGATAGTCCTTTGATTACAAGTCTTGTGGACTAACTTACTACTGGTTCATAATTTTTTTTTTCACTTATTTATGTACGTTTATCTTCTTATTTATTTATTATTTATTCGTTTCATGATTTAACTATTTATTAATATATTTAACAGTTCATAGATTATTTATTTACATGTTTATTTATTTAATTATTTATTCTTTTGTATAGTTACTTATTTATTTATTTATGTACTTATCTATTTATCTTTTTTCTTATATCTTTATCTTTTTATTTATTTGTAAATTTATTATACTATTATAGTTTTTTATTTACAAATTGATTTACCGTTTGCTTCCATAAGCTGTTTTTTATGTCATTTATTTATTAAATATTTGCGTATTTGTTTGAATATTAAGTTAAATTTCAATTTTCTTATAATTATGCCATTATGCATCTTCATTGTTTAGATTCCGTAATTTAAAATAACTGTGATATTAGTTTTAACTTTAAAATTTGTAATTTTTTTTCATCAAATGAAAGGTTTTATCAGCTTTTCCTTTCCAATACTTCTTTCCACTATTATGTTATTGTTTCTTAAACATTAAAACATTTTTTTAGTAGCAAGATATTATTATCATAACTCTGTATGTAGATTCTGCGGTTACAATCAAAATGTAAAAATTATGCTGTCAATAAATAAATAAACCTCCGAAGCTTCGAGATTGTGAAAAATCCTCTCCACAAATCCAGTGATGCCAAGCTGTCTGAAATTTGCAGATGGCTCCTGCGCCAACTCATGCGAAGAATCGCTTAGCCTGCTACTCGACACTCATTTTCCAGGTAGCTCGCATATGGAGATCATTACTGTTTTGCATAGGAGTAATGGTAATATAACTTTTGCACAAGGTTGATAACAAGGTAAAAATTACAATGGGCACTGAACATATAAGTCTTCAGTACCAGACGGCATCATACCAGCTGAAATCCAAAAGAATGCAGATGTTATCCAGCCGATTCTGGGAGTCATATTCAATGGCTGCCTAAATCTGGTCCATATTCCACTGTTATGGAGAGAAGAGAAAGTTGTGGTCATACCAAAGCTGGTAAATGCTCACACGTAAACCCAAAAGATCTCAGACCTTTAAGCCTATCATCATTCCTTCTAAAAACCTTTGAACGACTAATTGATATCCACTTAAGATCAAGCATTGATACGAGACTCTTATCTAATGCTCAACATGCTTATTGCAAAGGGAAGTCGGCGGAAACAGCTCTCCACACGTTAGTACGTACCATGGAATATTCCCTCCATCACAAATAATACACATTGGTTGCTTTCTTAGATATAGAAGGGCGGATTTTCTGCAAGAAGAGCGGTTAGTAGAGGTACCCCGCAAGATAGTGTCTTGTCCCTCCTCCTATGGAACTTGGTAGTAAACAAACTGCTAACTTCCCTGGAAGAGAAGAGTGATTGCCTATGCGGACGATATTGCTATTGCCATATCAGGGAAGCATCCTTTTGTCTTGAAGGAGCTCTTCCAGAATGCTTTAAACAAGCAAATAAACTGGGCTTAGCGGTGCGGGTTGGGCTTTAACCCTCACATAAAACGAACTTGTCCTCTTTTCTAGGAAATATAAAATTCCTTATATAGATCCTCCCAATATAAAGGTATTCCATTAACGTTCTCTGACGAAGCAAAATATCTGGGTCTTATTTTAGATAAAAAGTTAAGCTAGTAACCTAATATACAAGAAAGAGTCAAAAAGCTCACTGACTGTAGCACTTTTCTCGTGTAAAAAAGCCATTGGTAATAAATGGGGTCACCAACCCCGCATTAGTCACTGGCTGTACTTATCGGTAAATAGAACAAGTCTCATCTTTGGGGTGGCAGTATGGTGGACTGCTTTGGATAAAGCGATTAACCACGATAAACTAAGTAAAGTCCAAAGATCAGCTTCTATGTGCATCCGTCTTAAAGCCTCATCACAGTGGATCCATAATTATATAGACCACTCATATATTCTGGGATACGCTGTGCGTAAGTGAACGGTTGTAAATATTTTTGCACTATTTAAATTCCCAATTTTTCTTAAATTTTGTTTGCAAAAAATACAAAGAAGTATTTATTTCTAATCAGCTTTCGTTGAGTATTCTCTTGACACCAGGTAAATCTTAAAATATTAAAGAAAAAAGCACGAATATTTGTGAAAGTTAGACAATTGTTCAGTCTCATGAGCGATAAGAAAAGAAAGAACTGTCAAACACCACCAACAAATTATACGGAAGAAAATTCAAATCAAGCTGCAAAAATATTCAAATATTTAACGAAAATAACGATCTCTGATATGGATCTTATAAAAATCAAAGCAATAATTGATGGATCACTCTATGCAAAGATCACAACGAAGCTCGAGAATCTTGCTACCAAAGTTGACATCCGAGATAACCGCATTAAAAAAGTAAAATGAAGAATTAAACAACAAAGTGCAACTATTTGAAGCTCGTTGCAATGATCTAGAAGATGAACTGGAATTACAAAGCCGTGAGCTAAAAGCAAGCAATATCATCTTAACCATTCCCAAAAGCAACAATGACACACAAAAAACAGTAGAAGGTATAGTTAGCCGTTTGCTTGGAACCAATGAAAAGCACGAATTACCACCAGCTATAAAGTTAAGTGAAAATAACTCAGTATTAAAGCTTAAATTAAGCACTGGGTCAAATTTCCTGGCAAACAAGATGCTTAAAAATGCAACAAAGTTGAAAGGAATACATTTCTACATCCAGCGCGATTTCACAAAACAAATGCAGCACAAACGACGAATTCTTCTAAGTTATAGGAAAACTATAAAATCTAAACATCCTAATGCATTAATTATAATCAAAAACAACGCTTTAGTTATTGGAAACGATACATTTTATTTATCAAAAACAATAATTTATTACACAATAAAAATGATGGAGAACAGGTGCTTTTGAAAATGTTTGGTGATTTGAACTTCGAAGCTGTCAAGCTGACATTGATGTCAAACTCTCCCAACAATCAACAACCAAGGTACATATATTAAAGGTAATATCTTTAGCGTTTTCATTTTCGTTCAGTTCTGCGCATGTGTCAAAATCAATAGTAAAAAAAAATTAGTCACAATAAATTTGTTTTTGTTTACTGTGTATGGGCACAATTGGCAGCCATCTTAAACTGCGCCATATAATACCTTAGATATGTGTACTGTGATCAACAACAAGGTGCATCAACATCAGGGATGGCAATGTTTTTAAGAAACGGAGTACAAAGTAGTACACAAAATTGATACAACAAAACCATCAGCTCAAATAGTATTAGTTTTCAAAATATTTTAGCTTAAAATATTTCCGGCTTAAATAATAAATTATTATATGTAGATTTTTTTAAATATGTACTGAGTTCTAAAATTGTTTGCTTATTTGAAACCCATATACCACTAGAAAATTCAACAAAATTTAACAAATACTTCAGTGAGTACAAATGACATTGGGTAGCAGCATCACGTACAGCAAAGAAAGGCCGAGCAAGTGGCGGGAATTTATTCGGAATCAGAAAATCACTTTTAGAAACATACGACTTTGTGGATATATGTGGATATACCTTTATACAAAATTTACTTCAGAGCACTATGTATATAGTACCTTTTTATATTAACTGTAATAACTGGATCGAAGATGCTGAAGAACTGAATAACATATTATTTCATTTATCAAATAAAAGCGTGATGTTAATTGGCGATTTAAATGCTAGGATAGGAAGTATGCAAACCACATCTGTTTTGCAAGAAAGGAACCTCACCTCTATTTATAGCAACCGGACATCCAAAGACACAGTGTGCAACCAAAATGGAACACAAATTTTTGATGTTTTACAAACATACGATTTGTGTGTTCTGAACGGATGTACTGAACGAGATCGTGAAGGGCATTATACTTTTATGGGAGGACAAGGGAAATCTGTCATAGACTATTGTGCCGTAAATAACGAATGGGTAGATCTAATAACAAAGTTTGAAGTTCAGGTAAGAACCCACTCCGATCATTTGCCTATAGTGGTAGAATGGACAAATAGCTCTTTGATCACCCAAAAAAACCTCAACTTGCTCCCAAGATTAAACTGGAAAATCCAAGATGAAAGCTCTTACCATCAAGCAACAAATAACTTCCTTTCAAACGCGATAATAATGGATGCAGAGTCGGTGGAAGAATAATCGGCGCAAATAATATCGTGCATCCGAAGTTCTGCTTAAATTAGAAGTTCGCTAGTAGTAAAAATGTTTGACAGTGAATGTTCTTACGCTCGTAAAAAATCTTTTGCACTGTTACACGCAAGGAGAGCAACCGA
This sequence comes from Melangyna quadrimaculata, assembly GCA_949320155.1. Lineage (NCBI taxonomy): Eukaryota > Metazoa > Arthropoda > Insecta > Diptera > Syrphidae > Melangyna > Melangyna quadrimaculata. Next base: position 262,999,845 of record OX439483.1, read on the forward strand.
TTCCGTAGCTCTAAAGAAGTGGTATACTGAAGCCAATGTCGCTTACAAAAATATGAGCCGCTTGAAAAAGATAAACTTTGAAAATAACCAAGCTATTCAACTTGCAAACATTAAAAGTTCAAAAGAATTCTGGAAGGTAGCAAAGGAGATAAATGGTTCTGGATTTACAATAGGTGCAGGTGTGTCTGCAGCACATCTATCAATTTACTTCCAAAACTTACTCTGCAATCAAACAAATATAGGCAGAACCCCTTATAACCGATGATATTCTTGATTGTGAAATATCTTTGTTGAAAATAGATGTAGTCTTAAGAAAATCAAAAAATTAAAAGGCACCAGGCGAAGATGGCATCCCGTACGAGTTTTTTTAAAAACACATCACCCGAGCTTCTATTACATTTAAAAAAATTGTATAATAATATCTTTCCGAGTTCGGTTGTGCCAAAATTCTTTAAAACGTCTGTGATCTTTCCTATTCACAAAAAAGGTGCATTGGATAGAGTCGAAAACTATAGGGGCATTTCCTTTATGAATATCGTTGGAAAACTCTTTTGTGCGATTCTTGCTGATAGACTTGAAAACTAGGTCGGTGAAAGCAACATTATTACTAAACTTCTGGATTCCGACGAACTAACTCCATAATTGACCACATTTTTAATCTATCATCAATAGTAAAAGCTTACCAAGCTAGAAACAAAAAGGTATATGCTCTTTTTGTAGTTTTCAAGGCAGCTTTTGATCTCGTTAACAGAAATGCACTATTTTACAAGCTTTCACAAATAGGACTTTCCACTAATTTTAAACAGATTATCAGAGAATTGTATACCGGAACGAATGCAGCTGTTTGGGATGGATCAAATTTGTCACAGTGGTTTGGAACAGATAGTGGTGTGAAGCAAGGATGTCCACTTAGTACGTTATTATTTGCTCTTTTCATTAACGATGTTGAATCCGAATTACCTGGTGGAATCAGAATTGCAGGCAACATTATAAATGTACTTTTATACGCCAATGATCTGGTGGTTTTGTACGAAACTCCACAAAATCTGCAGTTAATGATTAATCGTCTTGTTTCATTCTGTGAAAAGTGGGGACTTATCATAAACACAGATAAATCGAAAATAATGATTTTTTCACCATATAATCGTGGCAACTCAGCTCAGAACTGTCATTGGGTCCTCCATGGAAACCGTCTTGATGTCGTGAAGGATTATAAATACCTTGGAGTTAAACTGAATTCAACATTAGATTTCAAGGCCCACATTGAAGAGAAAGTTAAAACATGTCAAAAGCTAATAAACTCTACGTGGAAGAATATCCTGTCAAACGAACACGTTTGCCTTTTTACAAAGTATAAAATCTTCGATTCAGTTGTAAAATCGACTTTGTGTTACGCTTCAGAAATATGGGGCACTGAAGAATTCGAAGAAATGGAAAAACTACACCGAAATTTCAATAAAAAACTGTTCAACTTGCCGATTAAAACACCAAATTATGCTATTCATTTAGAAACAGGTTTGCCTAAACTGTACACTAACACGCTTAAAACGCAAGCCGATTATATTTTAAAAGAGCTAAGCTTTCCTGAAAAACGACTTGCCAATAAAATGCTTCGTTATGAAGTTAGAAACAGTGACTGGTGGATGGTGAGGTGGCGAAATCTTGGCAATGTTTACGGAGAAGATATGGACACAATTCTAAGTGATCGAAATTCTTTAAAGTCTCGATTGTATCGTACAATCCAAAAGTTTGAAGATACACAAAGGGCTTTGTTAGTATTGGAAGAGCAGCAGTCGGAGGGCAGAATTTTGTATTCGCAACTCAACTTTAATCTGATGGATGACAATTACTTTTGCGACGCGTTTAGCTACAAGCAAATTTCGTTAATTTTTAAAACCCGATGTGAAGTCCTTGGTCTTAATGGATCACCTTACAATGCAAGTTTCGATCAGTTTTGCTCTATGTGCAACCTTAAATCGAAAGAAGACTGCTTCCACCTTATTGGAGTTTGTCCAATTTATGCAACATAAAGACAAAAATATTTGGGAAAAAAAACCTTAACGATGCAAGAAACTGTAATATATCTCAACGGCCAAAACTGGAAAAATCTATATTTCTTTTTAAAAAGTGCTTACAAATACAGAATGTTGTTAATAACAGAATTTAATTAATAATATATGTCATTTTATGTTAATTTTTTAAAACCGAAATTGTAAATTTAATAAATATTTATTGCCAATCGAGCTGACGGCAACGCCATAGCTTTCATTCATTTAAACCATGTTAACATTCTTTCCAAAATTATCAATAAATGAATATTACTTACTTACTTACTTACTTATTCTGAACTTATACGGTTCGCTTCCAAGTATCATTGACTACACCATCCCACAATTCCGCTTCGACAAAAACTTTCAAGTTGCCATACCTTCCCTATCCACATGGGAGGATGTGACATTCTTGGAAGACGAATCGATTCACTTTTATAGGGACGGTTCAAAAATCGATGATGGGGTTGGTGGAGGCGTGTACTTATACAAACTAAATCTTAGTCTCTCTTTTCGTCATCCTGACCATTGTAGCGTGTTCCAAGCGGAACTTTTGGCGATAAAGGAAGTTTTGACGTGGCTCAAAGAAAACGTGGTATCGACCTCGGATATCCGTATCTTCTCAGACAGCCAAGCTGCTCTGAAATCTCTGGACTCTATCTCTACAAACTCTAAAACAGCCACAAACTGTCGCTCATCTCTTACTGAAATGGCACAACAGTCCAATATTCACCTTTGTTGGGTGCCAGGCTATAGGGACATTCTGGGAAATTGCAAAGCTGACGAACTCGCCTAAAGTGGAACAACACTACCTATTCTACCAGACAGGGTAGATATCGGTATACCTATCGCTACTTGCAAACTTATGCTGAAGCAAGATGCTATAAGGAGAACAAACCAATTAAAAGATCTGGCCAATGTTGGACACGCGCTCTAAGTGTTTGTTATCTTTAAGCAGATTGCAGATCAGCTCCATAATTGGTGCCATTACTTGACACTGTCTCATAGGTAATCACGCAACGCGGCTTCGCAAATGAGTTTTGCAGAAGCTGTATGGATGGAGAGGAGGGAGAATCTTTTCCTCATCTTCTTTGTACATGTCCCACCCTATCTCAAAGACCTAAACTCCATCTTGGGGATTTCTTCTTCGATGATCCAACAGATCGAGCAAGCTCGGACATTAACAGTCTCATGCGCTTTGTAAAGTGCTCCAATTGGTTTTAGCGAGTGAGGAGAAAATCTTATTTTCATGTGGTATCACAATGGACCAATTGATGGTCTAAGATCTAAGTGAGTCGGCTTCTTTGCTGGAAGCCACTATAAACTAACCTAACCTAAGGAAGCTACATCAGGGCGCATAGGATAGGAGTTGAAACTGCAGTTTGAAAAAAAAACTAAATTTAATAGGTCAGATAGATTTTGATGAATTTTCTATAAGCTAAGCATATGTATGTAGTTTGCAGAGTTCACTGCTATATTACCTTTTTCCTCTTTCTATTTAAAGAAAGGGCAGACGCGGTACGGAGTCCGCAGGCAAGCGCAAGTGTATTTAGAAAAAAAAATATTGTTTTTGCTGTCGAAGTATACACTGCAGGCCAAAAGTTTGAGTCCAACCTGGCTTACTAACTTCATTCATGCCTGGGGGTTGGTTTTATGAATTAAAAGTTGTGTTTTTTACCAAACGTTTTTACCTGAACAGTACACATGGATTTGTAATCCAAAATTTTTTTTAAAAAAAGGGTGTTTTATTATAAAAGTGAGACAACTGTTTTTATTGATCATTGGGAAGGGTTTTGGTTTTTTATAATTATTAATTTTTTGACTTTCGGTTGTTGATGTAGCACTGGTTTATGAATGCTTACATAAAAGGGGTTCTCAAAACCCAATTTTTTTTAAACCTGAATTGCAAGATTTTTATATATAAGGCACACTTTGCAGTCAAATGAATTTATTTGGTAGTCTTAACGTTTTGTGTAAGCAACTAGTATAAAATGGGAAAAATCGCGAAAACCACAATTGAAAAACGATCTGCAATCATCACCCTTTTTTAAAAAAACGCAAATCGGAGCGGAAAGTTGCTTCGCAGTTAAAAATATCAAAGGGCTATGTTCAACGTACCATTGAACGCCACGCTCAAACCGGAAGTCTTGAGGATAAACTGCGGTCAGAACGGCCTAGAACTACAACAAAACTTGCGAATTTACTAATAGGGACAACTGGCAAACGAAGTAGGGCAGCATCCGAAATACGTGCCGAAGTAAATCTGACACGGAGTAAGCCGCTGTCCTTAACAACGGTCAAACGGAGGCTAAGAGATGCTGGACTTTTTGGCGAGTTGCTGTTCGAAAACCCCTTCTTCGACCCCAAAATAAGCTGACACGGTTAGATTGGGCCAAAAGGCATAGAGACTGGACCGAAAAAGTTTTTAACAGAGATTTATGGAGCGACGAATCCAAGTTCAAGGTATTTGGAACCAAACGAAGAGTTTTCGTTCTATGCAGTGCTGAACAGAAGATGCCGCCTAACTGTCTGGTTCCTATACCGTCAAGCATGGAGGAGATTCTATAACGGTCTGGGGATCTCACTCGGGTGCCTGGAAAAGGCGTATTTAACGATATTAGAAGCAGTGTCCTGCAGTATATATAAGAAAATCAAAAGTAATTGCGGCTTTAACGAAAAATGGTACCAATGGGCACGAACCAGCTGTGAGTTTTATAAATAATCGGTTCTGTTGTTCATATACATTAGTAAATTCAAAATTTGGGTTTACAATTTCAAAAGATTATGACTTTTGTTAATATAATTTTGACAAAAAAAAAACTCAAAAGAGAAAATTATTATAATAACCCAAAAATTGTCAAATTCGACAATAAAATCGCAAAGTGCGATTTAATTCTGCATTTTTGTTATATTGTTGGGGCATGTTAGAGTAGTCTGTAGCTAAGTTTGAAACTTCGAAAAGCCTGTGCTCGCTGCAGGAAAAATGCAACAGTGAAAAACCGCAAATATCACCCAATTTTGTCCGACATTTTCCTTTATAACTTTGTAAATATGCAACTGAGGAAAAAACCATCCAGTATAAACTTGTTTGTTATAAAATTTTTTACAAGACCAAATTAGTTTTAAATTCAAGCATGTTATATTTGTGTTGCTATCTAACTATGAATTAAAAAAAAAAAGTCTGAAAAACTAAGTAATTTTGAAGTACTCAAAAAATAGGTCATAAATTGTCAAATTCTGCTAAAAATGTGAAATCAAATTCGATCCAAATCGGTCAAATAGTTTTGGCATGAAACATGATGTCAACTAAGTGGAACAAGCAAAGCTGTGGTCAAAGTAGGATACAAGTTGGCACTGATTTTTTGTACACGCACTTGGAACCCTTAGCTATCATAAAATATCCAACCCAAACAAAATGTATGTGTATATGCCACACCTTATTTTTTTAGAATACATACTAGAGATTCTAAGATTATATTTGAATTAATATGTTTTGAAAAATAGCAGACACAAATATGTTTTTGATTGCAATGTTTATTTATTTACGCATGTGCAATTTGTGCTAGGCCAAATTTAATTAAAAATTGTCAATATAGAATATGCATGCATACAGTTTTCTCCGAACTAAATTATAATTTTCATATTAATTTGATTAAATACATACATACATCCCCAAGTTAATGTTTTTTTGTTTTTATTTCATATTATATTTGTTAAATTTCTAACAACAATAAGCAATAAACAGTCAAAATAGCATGTTCATAATGCAAAATGATTATGAAATATAATATAAAATAAACAACTTGGATTCTTCATTCAAGTAATAACTAGTTTTTTTTCTGGTTCAGAAGAAATATTGTTTAATGTTCACAATACTTATTCTGTAGAATCATTTTTTTTAATAGAAACCATACCTGTAATATGCCAGAGCACCGAATTAGAAATTTTTGATAAAGATTTTAAAGAACAATTTTCCACATTTCAAGTAATTTAAAAATTTTGTTGGTACCTACTTGTTGCGATAATAACCCAATATCAACTAAAAAGTGTTTTCGGAAAATAACTTAATGTTCACCATAACTTGAAAGACACAAATAGAAGATTCTAAATATAAATCAAACATAAATGAAATGAGAAAATATTGAGCGTAAGATTCAATATTGCTGGAATATATAAGTCTCTGAACATATAAAAAAGTGGCAATGAAATTGGACGTACTGTAGGTATTCTTCTTTTTGGAAGCAGAGAGTTAAGGGTAAACGGCTTTCCACAATATCACATTTAGTATTAATACATGGCATGCCATGTAGTAATGAAAGAGTAAAACAATTCCTCACGACCCCTTGTATGGGAAAAGTGAGGCCTTAGAGACACGCACACGGATTAAGTCCAGTCAAATCGTCACCGTGGGTGCCAGTTTCAGAAAAACAAAATATAGAATTTTTTTCTCACTTGACTTTTATGTTTTAGGGGTCGCTACTTCCTACGGATATGGCTTCACAACGAAAATCGCAAAAAAAATCAAAATTTTTGTTGCCAAAATGTCTTAAAAATATACGCTTGCATTTGCAGGAAATTAGCCGGAGCAGTTTGTCAGGTGGAGGTGGCTCGAGGGTGGTAATGGGCTGACGACCATATATACCTTTCATCCACCCGAACTCCAAAGGATCTTTTATGAGTCCCAGCCACGCTTGAACCTTTAGGTAGATTCGCAGTGGATGTTGACGTTTTGCGGCCTCTGTTGAGGGGAGAAATGCATAGTAAGCATAGTTTTTGAGTTATAAGCAAAAAATTAACGACATAATTGTGATTTTTAAAAAGTACCTAATTTTGACCTTTTTTCAGCGTTCTCTAGCGGCCAAACCGTTCGTCCTATGAACAAAAAACGCATGGAGTCAGTGTTTCGCTTATGCGATTTAAGTCGGTACTGGTATAATAATTGCATTTTGACCCTTTCTTCCCGTGCAACCATGATACGATCTTTTAAAAAGTGTCTTTTTTTACCCTTTTATTAAATCTTGCAAATTTACTCTTCAGATCAGGGAAAAACTTATTTTTCATAATAATATTATTATTTTGCCTGAAAAATGTTGGCGTTTAATGAATATCGTACTCTTTATCAACAAATAACCATTTGTTTCTTTCCAAGGGTGCAATGGACCCCAATTATTTTGCTCATCAGATTGGCACGTTAATGTTTCCATTTTGTTAGCAATCAACCATCTTGTAAAAGGGAGTAGAAACCGTTGTTCTGCGATATCTTGAGAGCCGTTAGTTTCACAAAAAAATTTAATTTAAGTTATTTTAATTCTAAGAAATTACTTAAAATAGATAGCAATTTATTAAAAAAAAAAAAAGAAAACCGAGCACTGACAACGCTTTTTTATATCTCTTTGTTTCAAAGCTATAAATCCCTTCCTTTATTTTCGTTTCAAATAAAGTTCAATAATTATTCCTTTTTCGTGACCTTTTTAAATAATATTTAAATCGTAAGGGGGTATTAAGGTCTATGTTGAAAATTGTTATTTTTTAAAATAAGGCGACGTTTCGAACGTGGTTACGTTCTTCTTCAGGTCTCTAAAAATTTGTTTGTTAATATCTTACAACTACACATTGGGAAATTATAGAATACTTACAGTTTCAATTCTTATACAAAATCTTAAGCAATGGTTATCTTCTTTTATTTCTCTATTGGTTTGTTTTTTGTTGTATCAACTATTATTCTTTTAATGTTATTAATGTCTTGAAAAAGACGTTTGCATAAATCAAAATCAGAATAATAATAAATATTTTGAATAATAATTCAAAATATTTAATATAATTCTTACTTACAAAACAAGTTAAATATAAAATCTTAATTTTGGTCTATTACCTTTCAATAAGTTGACCATATATACTGCTAGGTCCTTCACAGTCTGATTGTCTATTAACTGTATTATCTGTGCTTAAAATGTGAAGCATTTCTATTAACATCCTTTTGTTAAAATGCTTCTCTGTTTGTTAAATATCTACATTAATGAAATCAGGTATATGCTCGTCATCTAAGATTTCAAAAGTCATACAGAAACTTTATGACAATACTATGTCAGCGGTATCGGATGGTGAACAAATGTCAGAGTGGTTTGAAACTAAAAGTGGAGTGCGTCAAGGATGACTTTTATCTCCTTTGCTGTTCGCACTTTTCATCAACGATATAGTTGACGCATTACCAAATGGTATCAAAGTAGCAGGTCTTGTTATCAAATGCCTCTTATATGCTGATGACGTGGTTTTATTAGCGGAATCCCCAGAAAGTCTTCAGCTTATGATAAATAGGCCGAATAGTTATGGCAAATTGTGGAATCTTGTAATGAATATATCAAAATCAAAGGTTATGATTTTTAAACAGGACGAGGAGTCACAGCAGAAATGAAAGGTGGTTTCTCAATGGGGAAAATATTGAAGTCGTGAATGAATTCACTTACTTGGGAATGATGTTTACACCCCAGCTTAACCTAAAAAAACACTTTCAAACCAAACTGAAAAAATCACTATCTGCTATAAACTCAACTTGGAGAAACTTGATTAGTACCAAAATGTTACCCATAGTGTTAAATTTAGATTATTTGATGCTGCTTTGAGATCTATAATGACTTATGGATCTCAAGTATGGGGGTATCAACAATTTGAAGAGGTTGAAAAACTGCAACGCTTGTTTTTAAAAAAATCAACCCTTAATTACATGCTCCTGCTGGAAACAGGTCTTCCACCTATTTTTATTTTCACCCTGAAAATGCACTTTGAGTATGTTACTAAAGTACTCTTTTATGATGACACTCGGTTGCCAAAAATATTAGCGATACACAGTATTCAAAAAAACATTAGCTGGTTTAAGAGATGGGAAGATATAAGCATATTGAGCGGGGTTTCAGTTCATTCGTGGGAGATGCTAAATGGAGTTGTGAGGGATAAGTTCAAATGCATTCTTGAAAAACTCGGTATGAAAATAAGATCCGATCTAATTGAAGAAGCCAGGGGCTCATCGCGTAGATCTTTATATCCAAAGCTAGAATATAATCTGAGCGATCTCAACTATTTCACAGACAAAATAAGCTTATATGAGGTATCTATAATTTTTCGCATAAGGGGAGAACTTCTTAACTTAAATTATAGACCATATTTTAGGGATCGAGAAACATTCTACTCGCTTTGCAATCTACAAGAACAAGAAAACTCATATCACTTTCTATCAATATGCCCTATTTTAAAAGAAATAAGATTTGTATATTTTGAAAAGACAACATTAAGCGAATCAGATTCCATAAACATTTTAAATGGAAATGCCTTGCCCAATACTGTGTTGAAGCCTTTAACTATAGAAAAGATTTTATGAATTATTAAAAGATTTGAACCCAAAAAAAAAAAAAAAAAAAAAAAAAAAAAAAACAATCCATTTTTGTAATGCAATTTAATTAATTTGTTAAAAAAAAACTAAAATTGAAAAATATGAGAAAAAGAAATAAAGATCAAAACTAAATTTATTGTAGGTACATAGTATATAGATATAATATGTATAAATTCAAACGTAAATTTAAATATGTAATACATTATTACTATATAACTAATAATTAGATATATTTTGTAATTTTTTAAAAAAAGAAAAGAAAAAAAGTTGTCATCTGGCAGACGGTTTAAAAAAAACCAAGGCCATAATTTATTTGTAATATTATAAAATTGTTAGAACTTAAATTTCGAAAAAATAAAACTATTACTATTACTAATACAATTAATAGACAATCAGACTGTGAAGGACTTAGCAGTACATATGGTCAACTTATTGAAAGGTATAAGACCAAAATTAAGATTTTATATTTAACTTGTTTTGTAGGTTAGAATTATATAAAATATTTTGAATAATTATTCAAAATATAATACAATTTAATTTGAAATATTTATTATTATTCTGATTTTGATTTATGCAAACGTCTTTTTCAAGACATTTAATAATATTAAAAGAATAATAGTTGATACAACAAAAAACAAACCAATAGAGAAATAAAAGAAGCTTACCATTGCTTAAGATTTTTTATAAGAATAGAAAATTTAAGTATTCTATAATTTCCCAATGTGTAGCTGTAAGATATTAACAAACAAATTTTTAGAGACCTGAAGAAGAACGTAACCACGTTCGAAACGTCGCCTTATTGTAAAAGATAACAATTTTCAATTTAGACCTAAAGCCCACTTATGATTTAAATATCAAATTAAGTTCTTTTAATGAACATTTTTTTAAAAATTATTTTTCAAACTTTAAATATTGAAACCGAAAATTAAAAACTTAATTAAAATTTGTTTTTTGTTTTCAAAATTTAAGTAGGTACCTAAGCATTGTATATACATAACTATAGTAATCTCATCTGCATCGAGGACTGCTGAGCCACGTAGTGTAGAAATCCACCAACTTCTCTGAACACTTTTTGTTGAGGGGACAAACTTGAAAGTCAAGATTTAACTCAATTACTCCCTTACAATATAACTTGACTGGCTCTTTCTTAGCATTAACGTCTACGCTGTCAAAATCAAAAAAGATGTTGCAAATACATGCGCCACCAGCCTTCGAAATTAAGTGTAAATAAAAACGACTCCATGAGATAACTATAGTTATCATTATCATATACAATGACCTAAGCCCATTTTTGTTTTCAAAAAGCAATGCTCTTACCAATTTTTAATCCAACACTTCAAACCGGATGGTTCTAGAATAATTTTTAATATTCAATATATTAAAAAATAAATTAACCAACTTTTTCATAAAACTAAGAAGAATCCGGCTTAATAATCATTTCAGCAACCGGTTGATTATCTGTCATCAATTAAACCAAGAGCCCAAAGCAAATTAAGGGGTGTGAAACGTGAAAAAATGTATATGAGTCGAAAGGTGTGGTAATGCTTATGAAAGAAATGCAAGTCTTAAAGATCCGTATGCCCAAGACCGATTGGAGGCGGCATTTACCCTGCGAGACCGTTTGAAGAACCGTCAAAATTGAGTCCCTGATTACAGATCCGTATGTCAGAGATCGTTTGGAGGCGGCCTTTACCCTGCCAGACCGTTTAAAAAACCGTGAAAATCAACTTTGAGGATGATTGTATGAACCAAAAAATGTTTTACTCATTCCTAGATATTGAGCTCATGCTTACAGATCCGTATGTTCAAGACCGATTAGAGGCGACATTTACCCTGCCAGACCGTAAAAATCAACTTTGAGGATGATTGTATGAACAGAAATTTTTGTTACCCATTCCTAGGTATTGAGTCCCTGATTACAGATCAGTATGTCAAAGACCGATTGGGGGTGGTATTTACCCTGCCAGATCGTTTATAGAACCCGAAAAATTTAAAAGGAATGGGTACAAAATTATTAAAAAACAACGGTAAGAACCACAACGCCCTTTTATTTTTGTATGTAAAGTTAGAAGTCCCTTCTATCATTTCCTTTTTAAATAAAGTTCTTTTGGTGAACAATTTTTGAAATATTATTTTTCAGACTCAAAATTAAAAAAAGAAAATGAATCTGGGGTCGACCCACATTAGTAACTTCCCATTGGTGCACTTGAAAACCATATACATATATACCTAAGTGGTGGGTGGTAGGGTATATATTATATAGTGTAATAACTAATAACTTTGGGTTTTTGGATAAGCAGTATATAGGAGGTACGTAAGATACAGGACAAAATGTGGCATTGCCTATATTTTGTACTTTAGCTATTTATAATTGTAAAATGTTTATATATTTTTGTAAATAGCTTACAAAATTTTTTTCCTAACTCTTCTCGGTGTGGAGGTATTATTATTTTTTGAAGCCAATTATTCCAAAATAGACTATTGGCTAAAAAAAATTCCAAAAATCAGGGGAATGTACTTGAAAAAAAGAATGGTTTCAAAGAATATAGAAAGGCAAAAATTAAGTGTCATATGCAAAATTTTAAGGTATGGAGAAAAATGGAGGCGGAACAAGACAGCATACTTAAAGGCGCTTATAAAAATGCTGATGCTCCAAATGCATTTGATAAACAAATAACACATATCGACCTGTGACGTCAGTGGTCTAAAGTGGGGGAGTGCGTAGTGCACAAGACTGCTAAGACTGCGCAAATCTGATATGCGTGGGTTCGAATCCTATGGTGTGCATAAAAAAGTTTTTCAAATAAAATTGGATTAAAACTCTGCACCACAAAAAGGAGACTGATGAGTGCAAAAGTGGCAAAGCACGAAATAGCTATATCTCCAGCCAAACAATTGGTGGTAGCGCCTTTAAGTTGTTGTTGTTCAAAAATTCAATGAAATTGACGGAATAAAGAATGGTCAAGCCTAATAAGCTGACATTCTAGTATGAATATTACAATAATAACTTAATAGTCTGGTTCGTTACCGATCTTCCAACCTCTCCCCCTTTGGTACGTATTGCTAGTTAAATTAATTTCAGTTCAGTTCTTGCTCTCATTACAGAGAGTACTTACTTTCTTTTGTTTTCATAATGGACATTCAATGTTCTCAATGTAGTTTTTTAACTTCTAAAAGTGATTTGATTTTTTTGCGGAGTTTGTCAATCGGGTTTTCATTTTAAATTTACTAAAATGAGTGAAACCGATCGGGTAACGCTTGAATCAAATGATAACATTTTCTGGAAGTGTGGTGCATGCAAAAACATTTCTTTCCTAAGTTGCATACCTAAAATCAAAGACCTTTATCGTTTCTTTGTTGATAATAAATCTGATTTTGATAATGTTGTGAAACCCCCACGGCTAACACGTTCTCAAGTCAAGCCCATGGTAAATTTACCAAACAAAAATAGTAAACAATTACAGCCTTTAAAAGAGAAAAACATTTCTTCTCCTTGCTATTTAAACTCCCCTTTGCATAGAAATACCTCTTCTTCAACTCCTGTAGTTAAAAGTGGTGGTTATAAACCTCTCCTGAAAGGAAAAAAAAACGGTTTCCTCGTCTAAGATAAACATAACAACAACAAGCAATTCGAACTCTTCTTCACAGAGTGACGATCTTGCTAAAGCTGCTTATAATATGAAAGCTTCGACTTCAAAGGGAATTGAAACGATTGCTGCTGGTGTTAAGTCTGCTGTTGATGGCATTGCATCTACTCTGTCCGCTGGTGCTGACGGTACTGATGAAAGCTTACTCAAATTTAACACAATGAACTCGGGCGACGAAAATACGAAAGAGGTTACTGGTGAAGGTGATGATACTGTTGATGCTGGGAAGGAGGTTGTTGTTGATGGTGATGCTGGTGTTATTTGGCGTGTTTCTTTTTTGGCTCTAAATAAACCTCTGAGCAGAGGCTGGGCGATCAGAGCAGAGCTCTGAGCAGATTATGATTAGAGCCCTCAGACTTATTTATGAAACACATTTGAGCACTGAACTGTCATTTCATAGGTGTGTTACTAAAATACATTTTTGTTTACCTGATTTAGACGGGCGACTGTCCTGGGAATCCATTTTTATTTTTTTGTATTTCTTTCGTCTGTCAAATCACCGAAAAATTTGGCTTCGCTCAGCGTTTCGCTCGATTTGCTCGGTCATTTTATTCTGAGCTAATCGATTAAGCTCTGAGCTAGCTCAGATGGAAAAAAGAAACGCACTTTTTGAGCTCTGATATGTCTGAGCTAAAAACAACATAGAATTTTTGTTTGACAGTTTCGTGATCTGCTCAGAGTTAAAAAAGAAAAACGCCAATTGTGGGTGTTGGTGCTGCTAGTGTGGGTGATGACGTTTCTAATACTATTCCTAGTGCAACAGTTGTTGCTGGCGATGTGAGTGATCTTGTGGCTGGTGTTGTTGCTGCGTTTGATGATGTTGGTGCTACTGCTGATAATGATGTTCATAACAATCGTGTTGCCAATGTTGATGATGATGCTGATACCTTAAGTAAGGGTGCTAATACTAATGTATTAAATCATATTAAAATTTCCAAAGTCCATAGTCCTGGAAAGATAATGTTTGGGACTGCCGCTTTTGTAGAAGGCGAATTTACACTGCAATTCGTTCCTCGTCTACAATTCTTACATCTTTCCCATTTGGACAGTAATGTGACTGAAGATGATGTAGTCAATTACGCTGCGATTAAATTAAATATTCCGAAGAGTTCTATGCGTTGTTCGAAGCTTATCAAAAAGGATGCTGACTCTACTTCACTTCGCTATATAAATTTCAAATTAGGGATTCCTGCAAGCTATTTCGGTGCAAGAAGTATGTCCTAGAAGTACATGGCGAAGAACGGTCGAACAGGAATCGGCACGACTGGGGAAAAGTTGGAGAGAGCTGAAATACATTTCAAGAAATCGTACACGATGGCGCGTAGGTGTAGTGGAGGCCCTATGTCCCGTAAGGGAAACATCACGGACGTAATAGGTCCGAGGACCTAAGTAAGTAAGTAAATATTTCGGTGCTGGCTTAGATGCAACAATTTGGCCTGAACATGTTCAACTAAAGAAATTCGTAAATTTTCCAAGGTGAAATAATTGATCCAAAGCCTAGAGTGAAATTATTATCTGAAATTCGTGTTTATTTTCAAAATGCTGGTGGATTGCGGACTAAAACCAACCAACTTTTTTAATCATCTTCTCTGCATGAATTTGATGTTATCATCATAGTTGAAACATGGCTTAATTCAAATTTTATGTCGTGTGAGATTTTTAGTTCTACGTTCAATGTATATCGAAAAGATCGTTCAACTACAACAGGATGGGATCGTGGAGGCGGTGTACTGATTGCCGTTCGTACAACTTTCAACAGTACTCAATACAATTTAAATAATGATGCACATGAAATTGAGCAGTTTTGTGTTTGTGAAAATTCTAAAGATTCTGCTGAAATTAAAGATATATTTTTTATCGTAAGTTATGTCCGACCTATGAGTGGAATAGATTTGTATTCAGAACATGTTTCCAACGCTCAAGCAATAGTGAATGAATTAACGACCAACCAATTTCCCTGTGTACTTGGCGATTTCAACATTGGTGACATCGACTGGTGCTACATAGAAGATGATCAAATTTTGATCCCTTTTGATGCAAATAAAGATATTGAAATGTTGGTCGTTGATTTATTTTCTGCAATGGGACTTTTTCAGATTAATTACATAAAAAACTATTTGGGTAAAATTTTGGATTTAGTTTTTATAAACAATGATTTAAAGTATGCTTTAACTATCTCTGATTTTCCTCTTCTTAATAACTCTATTCATCATAAAGCTGTATGTTTAACATTTGAATATTACGATTATGCTTCTATTTCAATTAATGACAGAGTTAAAACTATTAATTATGCAAGGGCTGATTTTGTTGCACCCAATAGCTTCTTCAATACCGTAAATTGGAAGGATTAAATGGAGGGTATTTAAATTATATATTTAATTTGTAATCAGCAGATCTTGTAATCAATTGATAAATAAATAAATAAATAATTGTAGTCTATCGAAATAAGGTATGGAGAAAAATGGAGGCGGAACAAGACAGCATACTTAAAGGCGCTTATAAAAATGCTTATGCTCCAAATGCATTTGATAAACAAATAACACATCTCGACCTGTGACGTCAGTGGTCCAAAGCGGTGGAGTGCGTAGTGCACACGACTGCTAAGACTGAGCAAATCTGATATGCGTGGGTTCGAATTATATGGTGTGCATACAAAAGTTTTTCAAATAAAATTGGATTAAAGCTCAGCACCACAAAAAGGAGACTGATGAGTGCAAAAGTGGCAAAGTACGAAATAGCTATGTCTCCAGCCAAACAATTGGTGATAGCGCCTTTAAGTTGTTGTTGTTGACGGAATAAAGAATGGTCAAGCCTAATAAGCAGACATTCTAGTACGAATAGTACAATAATAACAATAATGGTTTTAAAAATCTCAAAATTGCACAACATTTAGATGTTACAAAAAAATAGACTGGGTTCGGAATCATTTTTTGTTCTTGAAATATTTGAGACCAAAATTATTTAGCAACTGTTTTTCTTAGTTTAAGAAAAAAGTATCTGTTGATTTTTTGTTTTAATATTTACCAATATGGTATTGTGAAATTATGTGTAAAATAAAATTAGTCTGAAGTGAATTTCTTATTCCGTTCTCGAGATATTCCAGATAAATGACATTTTTCAGCTTCTTTTTAAATTGCTGTAGTATAAAAACGGTTTATTGACTTAGTTAGAAAACCTTTTCAGCACGTTATGGTAACATTGTCTGTAAGATCAAATTTATCCGAGGTCGATATCTTTATGCGTTCTCGAGATTTGGTGGACGAAAAAAGTACCCCGTACATACACCAATACAGACACCTTTCTAAAAACGACGGCTTCTGATTCTAGAGACTCAAAAACTGAAGATATGTCAAAATTTTCAATTCGACAAATCGTACCAATTACAATAACTTCCAATGGGAAGTTAAAAATCAGGGGAGTACACTTAAAAAAAAAATCCCATGGTTTAGAAGAATATAAAAAGTTAAATGTCATATGCAAAATTTCGATTTTGAGTGTAAGAATTTTTCGAATTAAAACATTTTTGCAGTTTTTTTTTTGCAACATTTTCATTTTGATTTTAATCTTTTTAAAGGGAAGTTTTAAAAATCTTAAAAATAAAAAAACACAAAGATGATATTGTTTTATATTTATGTTAAAAATTTGTTTATTCTCAAGAAATAAAATGTACGAAAATACACACATAATATACATAATACACATCTAAAATCGATCTGCCCTTATTTACCTTTTGGAAAATAATAAAGACACATGCAACATGTTTCTTAGTAGGCAGAGCTTTTTTATGTAAGAGTTTCGATGTTTTATTCTTGTTTTCGCTGCCCCAGCTATATGAAAAAAAAGTCCTTTTTAACCATATCCTTACCCCTGAAATTCGAAAAAAAATCCACCCGCCAAAATCAAGAAAGACAAACAAGACAAGAAAGAATAACAAAACAAATTCTTCAATACAAAAGAAGAAGAAAAACAAAAAGCATGCATGTTTTTTAATATGAACGAAAAAGCAAAAAAGCAACAATGAAAATGCTGTCTTAAAACCATTTAAGAATAGCCCACAAATGTTGCTATGCTAATGCATACAATTGCTTTAAGAATCCTTTTTTGTCTGTAGGTACTATTCTGATTTTTTTTTTGTAAAAATATTTCAAGGTTAAATTTTAGCCATGAATCTGACATTATCGTTTGCCTAAGTGGTAGGTGGTAGAGTTATATTATAGCCGAGTTTTTTTAATACTCATTAATAACTCAATTTTAAATTTTATAAGCAAAACAAAAACAAAACAAACACTGAGTAGTCTGATTTGTTTTTGCTTTGCGTTTAAAATAAAAAAGTGAGTAATTAATGAGTATTAAAAAAACACGGCTTATATAATTATATATTTTATAGAGTAATAACATTGGCCTTTTGGGTAATCAGATAGAGATACAGGGCAAAATATGACATTACCAATATTCTGTACTTTAGCTATTTATAATAGTAACATTTTTATATTTTTTTTTGTAAATAGCTTACAAAATTTTAAGAATCTTAGATATAAAACTTTTTTTCCTATCTCTTTTCGGTGTGGAGGTATTAATTATTTAAGCCAATTATTTCAAAACAGACTAGGTATTGGCTAAAAAAATACCAAAAATCAAGGGTACTAAAAAAAAAAACAAAACATGGTTTCAAAGAATATAAAAAGGCATATTAAGTGTCATATGCAAAATTTTGATTTTGTAGCGATTTTGAGTGTAAGAGTTTTTCGAATTAAAACATTTTTGAAAAGTTGTTTCTTGCAACATTTGGATTTTTAGCTTTTTTAAGGGTGGTTTTAAAAATCTCAAAATTACACAACATTTAGGTGGTATAGGTATATATTTTTGGTAGAATTTTGAAAACGATATCATTGTTTGTTTTTCAAAATATTTGAGTTGAAAAAAATTTGTTAAGAATTTTTAATAGTTTTTGTTCCAGTTTTTTTACTCTAAAAAAAATTGTTTATTGAATTTAAAAAAAAAAAAATATCTGTTGTTGACAACGTCATATACGAAAATAGACTGGGTTCGGAATCATTTTTTGTTCTTGAAATATTTGAGAAGAAAATTATTTTTCAACTGTTTTTCTTAGTTTAAAAAAAATTGCTGTAGTAAAAAAATGGTTTATTGAATTTGTTAGAAAACCTTTTCAGCACGTTATGACAATATTATCTGTAAAATAAAATTCATCCGAAGTCGATATCTTTATTCATTCTCGAGATATGGTGGACGAAAAAATGTACCCCGAACGTACGTACATACACACATAGAGACATCTTGCTAAAAACGACGAATTCTGATTCTAGAGACCTCAAAACGTGAAGTTATGCCAACATTTTCAATTTGACAAATCGCACCAATTACGATCACTTCCAATAGGATCACTTCCAATTAGGTACTATTTTGTGCTTTCAAAATTCAATGCTCTTATCAAATCATAGTCAAAAACTAAAAACCAGATGGTTCCAAGACTTTTACTTTTGATGATATAACAAAATAAAGAAACCAACTTCTTAGTAAAAACAAGAAAAAACGAAGTTGATGATAATAATCAAGGTTGTACTATGTTCACTTATCCGCATTCGTCTTAGTTTTAGGAGAAAGTTTTTTTTAATATCTTGAAAAGTAAACATTCTAGAATCATCCGGTTTTCAGTATTTGACTATGATTTGATAAGAGCATTGCATTTTGAAAGAAAAAATAGTACATAATTGCGTGAAATTTTGGAAAAAAGTATTTTGAACTTTTTTTTATATTTTTTTTTTTTTTTGCAAAATTTTGAGTTTGAAAATTAATATTTCAAAAACTGTGCATTAAAAGAACTTTATTTAAAAATGAAATGATAGAAGGGACTTCTGACTTTACATACAAAAATAAAAGGGCGTTTTAGTTCTTACCATTGTTTTTTAATAATTTTTTTACCCATTCCTTTTTATTTGTTTGGGTTCTATAAAAGGTATGGCAGGGTAAATACCACCCCCAATCGGTCTTTGACATACGGATCTGTTATCAGGGACTCAATACGAGGAATGGGTAAACAAAATTGTTGGTTCATACAATCATCCTAAACGTTGAATTTTACGGGTTTTCAAACGGTCGTACCGGGTTAATGCCGCCTCCAATCGGTCTTGGACATACGGATCTGTAATCAGGAGCTTAATACCTAGGGATGGATAAACAAATTTTTTGGTTCATTAAATCATCCTCAAAGTTGATTTTTTATGTTTTCATCCTCAAAGTTGATTTTTTCAAACGGTCTAGCAGGATAAATGCCGCCTCCAATCGCTCTTTGTCATACGGATCTGTAATCAGGGGCTTAATACCTAGGGATGGATAAACAAATTTTTTGGTTCATTAAATCATCCTCAAAGTTGATTTTTTATGTTTTCAAAATGCTATAACGCATCTTAAGCCGCCTCCAGGGATTACAAGACTTGCTTTTCTTTCATAAGCATTACCGCACCTTTCGACTCATATACTTTTTTTCAGTTCACTTTCACACCCCTTAATTTGCTGTGGGCTCTTAGACTAATGTATATGCGCTAAAAAACACAAAATAAATGCAATTATGAATAAAAAATATTTAATATATAAATATTCTTCATTCATTTCTAATAAAAATATATACAGGGTGCCCCGTAAGTAATGGATAACCCTGAAATGCCTTATAGTAGACTTTATGACCGTCCTGAAAACTGATAAAAAAAGTTCTGTCTCAACCACAAGAAAAGATATATGCATTTTTTTGTTCAGTGCAATATTTTTTGCTTTACTTTACATTTTTCAATACCATGACTACAAGTGAATGAATTCCACCGTTTTTTTCGTAGCAATATTTTACATTATTTGTGCCAAAACATTGGTAGAAGAAAACTATAACAACTGTTGGACTTCTTAAAGAAAAAAATTATTTAACTTCGATTTTCAATGCAAAATGTGAAAGAAAATAATTTTTGGAAAAGTTAAATCATCTCTGGTATAAAAAAAAATGCATGAATACCTAAGTGGCCAACTTTTTTAAAAATATGCGCATTAAATGCGGATTTCAAATTGGTATAACTTGTAATTGTATCTAGAGTCAATATCAAGTTATTGGTAAAAGTCTGCAATACTAGAGTCAAATTATGTGCGTGAAGTTAGCTCCGCCATTTTGGATTTTCGTAAAAAAACGTGTTGTGCTGCAATGTGCCCAACTTGTGCTGCCATGTGCCGTATTTTTTTTTAAAAAAATTGTACTAAGGGTTTCTTTTTTAGAGGGTTTTCCATTTTTTAGCGTGAAGTCACCACCGCCAATTTGGATTTTCAAAAAAAAAAAAGTTGTGCTGTATAGTGCTCAACTTGTGCTGCCATGTGCCGTAAATATTAAGAAAAAATTCGCAAATTTTCAGATTTTGCGAACGTACTTTTTTTTGCTTTTTTTGTAATTTTGCTAAAAATAAAACTTGTGCTGCATTGTGTTCAGTTAGTGCTGCCATTATCCGAAGAGATAATGAAAAAATTCGAATATTTGCAGCTTTTACGGCCAAAATTAGATTTTGCGAAGCGTGAAGTTAGCACCGCCATTTTTGATTAAAAAAAAAAAATGTGCTGTATTGTGCTCAACAAGTGCTGCTGA
This sequence comes from Melangyna quadrimaculata, assembly GCA_949320155.1. Classification (NCBI taxonomy): domain Eukaryota; kingdom Metazoa; phylum Arthropoda; class Insecta; order Diptera; family Syrphidae; genus Melangyna; species Melangyna quadrimaculata. The sequence continues at coordinate 263,020,557 of OX439483.1, forward strand.
GACATCTTGCTAAAAACGACGAATTCTGATTCTAGAGACCTCAAAACGTGAAGTTATGCCAACATTTTCAATTTGACAAATCGCACCAATTACGATCACTTCCAATAGGAAGTTAATAAAAATAAATGTTCAAAATATTTTAAATTGTACTTAATTAGGTATTTTTTTGTGCTTTCAAAATTCAATGCTCTTATCAAATCATAGTCAAAAACTAAAAACCAGATGGTTCCAAGACTTTTACTTTTGAGGATATAACAAAATAAAGAAACCAACTTCTTAGTAAAAACAAGAAAAAACGAAGTTGATGATAATAATCAAGGTTGTAAAATGTTCACTTATCCGCATTCGTCTTAGTTTTATGAGAAAGTTTTTTTTAATATCTTGAAAAGTAAACATTCTAGAATCATCCGGTTTTCAGTATTTGACTATGATTTGATAAGAGCATTGCATTTTGAAAGAAAAAATAGTACATAATTGCGTGAAATTTTGGAAAAAAGTATTTTGAACTTTTTTTTATATTTTTTTTTTTTTTGTTTGCAAAATTTTGAGTTTGAAAATTAATATTTCAAAAACTTTGCATTAAAAGAACTTTATTTAAAAATGAAATGATAGAAGGGACTTCTGACTTTACATACAAAAATAAAAGGGCGTTTTAGTTCTTAGCATTGTTTTTTTATAATTTTTTTACCCATTCCTTTTTATTTGTTTGGGTTCTATAAAAGGTATGGCAGGGTAAATACCACCCCCAATCGGTCTTTGACATACGGATCTGTTATCAGGGACTCAATACGAGGAATGGGTAAACAAAATTGTTGGTTCATACAATCATCCTAAAAGTTGAATTTTACGGGTTTTCAAACGGTCGTACCGGGTTAATGCCGCCTTCAATCGGTCTCCTGTAATCAGGAGCTTAATACCTAGGGATGGATAAACAAATTTTTTGGTTCATTAAATCATCCTCAAAGTTGATTTTTTATGTTTTCATCCTCAAAGTTGATTTTTACGGGTTTTCAAACGGTCTAGCAGGCTAAATGCCGCCTCCAATCGCTCTTTGTCATACGGATCTGTTATCAGGGGCTTAATACCTAGGGATGGATAAACAAATTTTTTGGTTCATTAAATCATCCTCAAAGTTGATTTTTTATGTTTTCAAAATGCTATAACGCATCTTAAGCCGCCTCCAGGGATTACAAGACTTGCTTTTCTTTCATAAGCATTACCGCACCTTTCGACTCATATACTTTTTTTCAGTTCACTTTCACACCCCTTAATTTGCTGTGGGCTCTTAGACTAATGTATATGCGCTAAAAAACACAAAATAAATGCAATTATGAATAAAAAATATTTAATATACGGGTGCCCCGTAAGTAATGGATAACCCTTAAATGCCTTATAGTAGACTTTATGACCGTCCTGAAAACTGATAAAAAAGTTCTGTCTCAACCACAAGAAAAGATATATGCATTTTTTTGTTCAGTGTAATATTTTTTGCTTTACGTTACATTTTTCAATACCATGACTACAAGTGAATGAATTCCACCGTTTTTTTCGTAGCAATATTTTACATTATTTGTGCCAAAACATTGGTAGAAGAAAACTATAACAACTGTTGGACTTCTTAGAGAAAAAAATTATTTAACTTCGATTTTCAATGCAAAATGTGAAAGAAAATAATTTTTGGAAAAGTTAAATCATCTCTGGTATAAAAAAAAATGCATAAATACTTAAGTGGCCAACTTTTTTAAAAATATGCGCATTAAATGCGGATTTCAAATTGGTATAACTTGTAATTGTATCTAGAGTCAATATCAAGTTATTGGTAAAAGTCTGCAATACTAGAGTCAAATTATGTGCGTGAAGTTAGCTCCGCCATTTGGGATTTTCGTAAAAAAACGTGTTGTGCTGCAATGTGCCCAACTTGTGCTGCCATGTGCCATATTTTTTAAAAAAAAATTGTACTAAGGGTTTCTTTTTTAGAGGGTTTTCCATTCTTTAGCGTGAAGTCACCACCGCCAATTTGGATTTTCAAAAAAAAAAGTTGTGCTGTATAGTGCTCAACTTGTGCTGCCATGTGCCGTAAATATTAAGAAAAAATTCGCAAATTTTCAGATTTTGCGAACGTACTTTTTTTTCCTTTTTTTTGTAATTTTGCTAAAAATAAAACTTGTGCTGCATTGTGTTCAGTTAGTGCTGCCATTATCCGAAGAGATAATGAAAAAATTCGAATATTTGCAGCTTTTACGGCCAAAATTAGATTTTGCGAAGCGTGAAGTTAGCACCGCCATTTTGGATTAAAAAAAAAAAAAAAATGTGCTGTATTGTGCTCAACAAGTGCTGCCATGTGCCGTTAATATTCAAGATTTTGCGAACGCACTTTTTTTGTTTTTGTGATTTTGCAAAAAATAAAACTTGTGCTGCATTGTGCTCAGTTATTGCTGCCATTATCCGAAGAGATAATGAAAAAATTCGAATATTTGCAGCTTTTACGGCCAAAATTAGATTTTGCGAAGCGTGAAGTTAGCACCGCCATTTTGGATTAAAAAAAAAAAATGTGCTGTATTGTGCTCAACAAATGCTGCCATGTGCCGTTTGTGCTGCCATGTGCCGTAAATATTCAAGATTTTGCGAACGTACTTTTTTTGTTTTGTGATTTTGCAAAAAATAAAACTTGTGCTGCATTGTGCTCAGTTATTGCTGCCATTATCCGAAGAGATAATGAAAAAAATCGAATATTTGCAGCTTTTACGGCCAAAATTAGATTTTGCGAAGCGTCAAGTTAGCACCGCCATTTTGGATTTTCAAAAAAAAAAAAATGTGCTGTATTGTGCTCAACAAGTGCTGCCATGTGCCGTTTGTGCTGCCATGTGCCGTAAATATTGAAGATTTTACGAACGTACGTTTTTTTTTGTTGTGATTTTGCAATAAATAAAACTTGTGCTGCATTGTGCTCAGTTAGTGCTGCCATTATCCGAAGAGATAATGAAAAAATTCGAATATTTGCAGCTTTTACGGCCAAAATTAGATTTTGCGAAGCGTGAAGTTAGCACCGCCATTTTGGATTTTCAAAAAAAATAGTTATGCTGTATTGTGCTCAACAAGTGCTGCCATGTGCCGTTTGTGCTGCTATGTGCCGGTAATATTGCAATTTTTGCGAACGTACTTTTTTTGTTTTTGTGATTTTTCAAAAAAAGAAGAATTTGCGAACGTACTTTTTTTGTTTTTGTGATTTTGCAAAAAATAAAACTTTTGCTGCATTGTGCTCAGTTAGTGCTGCCATTATCCGAAGACATAATGAAAAAAATCGAATATTTGCAGCTTTTACGGCCAAAATTAGATTTTGCGAAGCGTGAAGTTAGCACCTCCATTTTGGATTTTCAAAAAAAAAGTTGTGCTGTATTATGCTCAACATGTGCTGTCACGTGCCGTTTGTGCTGCCATGTGCCGTAAATATTGCAGATTTTGCGAACGTACGTTTTTTTTTTTTTTGTGATTTTGCAATAAATAAAACTTGTGCTGCATTGTGCTCAGTTAGTGCTGCCATTATCCGAAGAGATAATGAAAAAATATTTGCAGCTTTTATGGCCAAAATAAGATTTTGCGAAGCGTGAAGTTAGCACCGCCATTTTGGATTTTCAAAAAAAAATAGTTGTGCTGTATTGTGCTCAACATGTGCTGCCATGTGCCGTTTGTGCTGCCATGTGCCGTTTGTGCTGCCATGTGCCGTAAATATTGAAGATTTTGCGAACGTACTTTTTTTTTTTGTTTTTGTGATTTTGCAAAAAATAAAACTTGTGCTGCATTGTGTTCAGTTAGTGCTGCCATTATCCGAAGAGATAATGAAAAAATTCGAATATTTGCAGCTTTTACGGCCACAATAAGATTTTGCGAAGCGTGAAGTTAGCACCGCCATTTTGGATTTTCAAAAAAAAAAAAAAATGTGCTGTATTGTGCTCGACAAGTGCTGCCATGTGCCGTTTATGCTGCCATGTGCCGTAAATAGTGCAGAATTTGCGAACGTACTTTTTTTGTTTTTGTGATTTTTCAAAAAATAAAACTTGTGCTGCATTGTGTTCAGTTAGTGCTGCCATTATCCGAAGAGATAATGAAAAAATTCGAATATTTGCAACTTTTACGGCCAAACTTAGATTTTGCCAAGCTAAAAGTTTGTGATGTACATAGAGGTGTATTGGCTTCTAAGGCTGAGGTATACTCTTCCGCCATTTTTGAATTTCAAACAAAAAAATGTTTGCTGTAATGTGCCTTAAGGCAGAGCAACACTGGTCTCGTTTGTTGTATTGTGGAGCCGTGTGTCGCTGTCATTCCATTAAGTAAATGCCAATTTTAGAAATATTTATAAATACTATGTTATCTAATATCCCTTTACTTCTAAAGTGTATCAGACCATTATAAAATATTTCAGTGGCACCGAAAGGGAAATCTTAGGGAAATTTTAGTTTAAATTCAATTCGCCTCACATACCTGGATACAAAATTAGGAGTTAAGATAAAAGTGAAAGAGCAATATTTGGACGATAAACAGAAACAAGGTATTCTCTTTTCCCATCCAAAACCCAAATCGGTATTTTATCTTATGGGGCCCATACACGGCACAAACACGTCGCTGCAGACCAATACATTTTGTTGTTGTGCACAAATCTGCGCAGACCGCCTGCGTCGTGTGTATCCATGTCGACTGTTCACAGCGGCCGTCTGCGTCAATACAAAATTTTTGGAAAACACGCAGACATGTTGTTGGTCTGCAACGACATGTCTGTGTCGTGTATGGAGTATTGTGCACAGACGAGCGAGAAAATTTGTGAAAAAAACATGAAAAAGAATAGTGAAAGAAATTTTTTTAAACAATTCCTTGCTTTAAATTCTAAAGGCATGTTTGCACAGACTACAATTTGCAGCGACGTGCCTGTGTCGTGTATTGGCCCTATTTGTACATAATTGTTGGTACTTATGTTACGATGCAATCAGAATGTTATAATAAGGGGATTCATGAAACTAGGAACGAGCAACGAGGTAAGTAACGCCGTTGCATGAATACCCTTATTATTTTCTATTTAAATCGAGGATCATTTAGGCTCTCCCAAACAAAAGGCGAAACATTCGTTGCGGCGAAGAAACATTCGTCAGTCAAAATTAACTCTTATGTTTCTCCGCCACGTTGGTGTGGGCACTCTCATATATCACCATGTAAATAAATTTTGATATGTGAATGTTTCTTCGCCGCAACGAATGCTCCGCATTGGTTTGGGAGAGCCTTTAAGAAGCGAATTATTTGTTACCCTGAGGCTACACGGGCAATTACTGGCAAGCAAGTTGCTATACATAAACATTTTGTTACTAATACCTACAAACCTAAGCAACTTGCTCCTCAACTGGCATGGAATTTCTGAAGAAGCCAAGTTCAGACTTGTATATAAAGTGATATCTAGATAGCTTTTCGTGAAATATTTGGAATTAAATATTCTTTCTGCCACAACTTTTAATGAAAGGATGGACTGTTGTAAAATACGCACTTCACAACCTCCAACGGTCATTTCTCATGCCCTTTCATGACCCCATCGATCCATTCAACTCCACTTCAAATTCCCATGGTCATCATTTCCTTTGATTGACCAATATCAATCCCACTTCAAATTCCCATGGTCATCATTTCTTTTGATTGACCAATATCCGACCCACTTAAAGTTCTCATATCATCATTTCCTTTTAATTACTTACAAATTCCATCCCACTCCAAAGTCGTCAACCACGCAGTCAACGATCGCTCCACTTAAACCCATTCACTTTTCCAATCCGCTAAACTTTTCCAATAATTAATAATTCCCAGATCATCATTTCCATTTATATATCCAACTTTTCAACCTATTAAACGAACACCAGATCGCAACTACAAACAGACACACTTGTGCATGATGTTGCATTTCCCGTAGTTGTCGTCGTGTTGGGTGACGAGCAGTCGATGGGTCACTCTGTATCTTGTGTTCGGACATTGCATCCTTTTCCATATCTTTTACTCAAACTTGATATCAAACTAAGAAAATTCGTATATCTTTACTATATCCTTTTTTTTTAATAATCTGTAATATTTAATTAAAAAGAAATAAATAAAGAAAACACAGTGTAAACTTAAACTCTTGTTAGTGCTGCCATTATCCGAAGAGATAATGAAAAAATTCGAATATTTGCAGCTTTTACGGCCAAAATTAGATTTTGCGAAGCGTGAAGTTAGCACCGCCATTTTGGATTTTCAAAAAAAAAAGTTGTGCTGTATTGTGCTCAACATGTGCTGCCATGTGCCGTTAATATTGCAGATTTTGCGAACAAACTTTTTTTTGTTTTTGTGATTTTGCAATAAATAAAACTTGTGCTGCATTGTGCTCAGTTAGTGCTGCCATTATCCGGAGAGATAATGAAAAAATTCGAATATTTGCAGCTTTTACGGCCAAAATTAGATTTTGCGAAGCGTGAAGTTAGCACCGCCATTTTGGATTTTCAAAAAAAAAAAAGTTGTGCTGTATTGTGCTCGACAAGTGCTGCCATGTGCCGTTTGTGCTGCCATGTGCCGTAAATATTGCAGATTTTGCGGACGTACTTTTTTTGCTTTTGTGATTTTGCAATAAATAAAACTTGTGCTGCATTGTGTTCAGTTAGTGCTGCCATTATCCGAAGAGATAATGAAAAAATTCGAATATTTGCAGCTTTTACCGCCAAAATTAGAATATTTGCAGCTTTTACCGCCAAAATTAGATTTTGCGAAGCGTGAAGTTAGCACCGCCATTTTGGATTTTCAAAAAAAAAAAGTTTTGCTGTATTGTGCTCAACAAGTGCTGCCATGTGCCGTAAATATTGAAGATTTTGCGAACGTTCTTGCTTTTGTTTTTGTGATTTTGCAAAAAATAAAACTTGTGCTCAGTTAGTGCTGCCATTATCCGAAGAGATAATGAAAAAATTCGAATATTTGCAGCTTTTACGGCCACAATAAGATTTTGCGAAGCGTGAAGTTAGCACCGCCATTTTGGATTTTCAAAAAAAAAAAAAAAAGTGCTGTATTGTGCTCGACAAGTGCTGCCGTGTGCCGTAAATATTGCAGATTTTGCGGAAGTACTTTTTTTTGTTTTTGTGATTTTGCAATAAATAAAACTTGTGCTGCATTGTGCTCAGTTAGTGCTGCCATTATCCGAAGAGATAATGAAAAAACTTGAATATTTGCAGCTTTTACGGCCAAAATTAGATTTTGCGAAGCGTGAAGTTAGCACCGCCATTTTGGATTTTCAAAAAAAAATAGTTATGCTGTATTGTGCTCAACAAGTGCTGCCATGTGCCGTTTGTGCTGCTATGTGCCGGTAATATTGCAATTTTTGCGAACGTACTTTTTTTGTTTTTGTGATTTTTCAAAAAAAGAAGAATTTGCGAACGTACTTTTTTTGTTTTTGTGATTTTGCAAAAAATAAAACTTTTGCTGCATTGTGCTCAGTTAGTGCTGCCATTATCCGAAGACATAATGAAAAAAATCGAATATTTGCAGCTTTTACGGCCAAAATTAGATTTTGCGAAGCGTGAAGTTAGCACCGCCATTTTGGATTTTCAAAAAAAAAAGTTGTGCTGTATTATGCTCAACATGTGCTGTCACGTGCCGTTTGTGCTGCCATGTGCCGTAAATATTGCAGATTTTGCGAACGTACGTTTTTTTTTTTTTGTGATTTTGCAATAAATAAAACTTGTGCTGCATTGTGCTCAGTTAGTGCTGCCATTATCCGAAGAGATAATGAAAAAATATTTGCAGCTTTTATGGCCAAATTAGATTTTGCGAAGCGTGAAGTTAGCACCGCCATTTTGGATTTTCAAAAAAAAATAGTTGTGCTGTATTGTGCTCAACATGTGCTGCCATGTGCCGTTTGTGCTGCCATGTGCCGTAAATATTGAAGATTTTGCGAACGTACTTTTTTTTTGTTTTTGTGATTTTGCAAAAAATAAAACTTGTGCTGCATTGTGTTCAGTTAGTGCTGCCATTATCCGAAGAGATAATGAAAAAATTCGAATATTTGCAGCTTTTACGGCCACAATAAGATTTTGCGAAGCGTGAAGTTAGCACCGCCATTTTGGATTTTCAAAAAAAAAAAATGTGCTGTATTGTGCTCGACAAGTGCTGCCATGTGCCGTTTATGCTGCCATGTGCCGTAAATAGTGCAGAATTTGCGAATGTACTTTTTTTGTTTTTGTGATTTTTCAAAAAATAAAACTTGTGCTGCATTGTGTTCAGTTAGTGCTGCCATTATCCGAAGAGATAATGAAAAAATTCGAATATTTGCAACTTTTACGGCCAAACTTAGATTTTGCCAAGCTAAAAGTTTGTGATGTACATAGAGGTGTATTGGCTTCTAAGGCTGAGGTATACTCTTCCGCCATTTTTGAATTTCAAACAAAAAAATGTTTGCTGTAATGTGCCTTAAGGCAGAGCAACACTGGTCTCGTTTGTTGTATTGTGGAGCCGTGTGTCGCTGTCATTCCATTAAGTAAATGCCAATTTTAGAAATATTTATAAATACTATGTTATCTAATATCCCTTTACTTCTAAAGTGTATCAGACCATTATAAAATATTTCAGTGGCACCGAAAGGGAAATCTTAGGGAAATTTTAGTTTAAATTCAATTCGCCTCACATACCTGGATACAAAATTAGAAGTTAAGATAAAAGTGAAAGAGCAATATTTGGACGATAAACAGAAACAAGGTATTCTCTTTTCCCATCCAAAACCCAAATCGGTATTTTATCTTATGGGGCCCATACACGGCACAAACACGTCGCTGCAGACCAATACATTTTGTTGTTGTGCACAAATCTGCGCAGACCGCCTGCGTCGTGTGTATCCATGTCGACTATTCACAGCGGCCGTCTGCGTCAATACAAAATTTTTGGAAAACACGCAGACATGTTGTTGGTCTGCAACGACATGTCTGTGTCGTGTATGGAGTATTGTGCACAGACGAGCGAGAAAATTTGTGAAAAAAACATGAAAAAGAATAGTGAAAGAAATTTTTTTAAACAATTCCTTGCTTTAAATTCTAAAGGCATGTTTGCACAGACTACAATTTGCAGCGACGTGCCTGTGTCGTGTATTGGCCCTATTTGTACATAATTGTTGGTACTTATGTGACGATGCAATCAGAATGTTATAATAAGGGGATTCATGAAACTAGGAACGAGCAACGAGGTAAGTAACGCCGTTGAATGAATACCCTTATTATTTTCTATTTAAATCGAGGATCATTTAGGCTCTCCCAAACAAAAGGCGAAACATTCGTTGCGGCGAAGAAACATTCGTCAGTCAAAATTAACTCTTATGTTTCTCCGCCACGTTGGTGTGGGCACTCTCATATATCACCATGTAAATAAATTTTGATATGTGAATGTTTCTTCGCCGCAACGAATGCTGGTTTGGGAGAGCCTTTAAGAAGCGAATTATTTGTTACCCTGAGGCTACACGGGCAATTACTGGCAAGCAAGTTGCTATACATAAACATTTTGTTACTAATACCTACAAACCTAAGCAACTTGCTCCTCAACTGGCATGGAATTTCTGAAGAAGCCAAGTTCAGACTTGTATATAAAGTGATATCTAGACAGCTTTTCGTGAAATATTTGGAATTAAATATTCTTTCTGCCACAACTTTTAATGAAAGGATGGACTGTTGTAAAATACGCACTTCACAACCTCCAACGGTCATTTCTCATGCCCTTTCATGACCCCATCGATCCATTCAACTCCACTTCAAATTCCCATGGTCATCATTTCCTTTGATTGACCAATATCAATCCCACTTCAAATTCCCATGGTCATCATTTCTTTTGATTGACCAATATCCGACCCACTTAAAGTTCTCATATCATCATTTCCTTTTAATTACTTACAAATTCCATCCCACTCCAAAGTCGTCAACCACGCAGTCAACGATCGCTCCACTTAAACCCATTCACTTTTCCAATCCGCTAAACTTTTCCAATAATTAATAATTTCCAGATCATCATTTCCATTTATATATCCAACTTTTCAACCTATTAAACGAACACCAGATCGCAACTACAAACAGACACACTTGTGCATGATGTTGCATTTCCCGTAGTTGTCGTCGTGTTGGGTGACGAGCAGTCGATGGGTCACTCTGTATCTTGTGTTCGGACATTGCATCCTTTTCCATATCTTTTACTCAAACTTGATATCAAACTAAGAAAATTCGTATATCTTTACTATATCCTTTTTTTTAATAATCTGTAATATTTAATTAAAAAGAAATAAATAAAGAAAACACAGTGTAAACTTAAACTCTTGTTAGTGCTGCCATTATCCGAAGAGATAATGAAAAAATTCGAATATTTGCAGCTTTTACGGCCAAAATTAGATTTTGCGAAGCGTGAAGTTAGCACCGCCATTTTGGATTTTCAAAAAAAAAAGTTGTGCTGTATTATGCTCAACATGTGCTGCCATGTGCCGTTAATATTGCAGATTTTGCGAACAAACTTTTTTTTGTTTTTGTGATTTTGCAATAAATAAAACTTGTGCTGCATTGTGCTCAGTTAGTGCTGCCATTATCCGGAGAGATAATGAAAAAATTCGAATATTTGCAGCTTTTACGGCCAAAATTAGATTTTGCGAAGCGTGAAGTTAGCACCGCCATTTTGGATTTTCAAAAAAAAAAAAGTTGTGCTGTATTGTGCTCGACAAGTGCTGCCATGTGCCGTTTGTGCTGCCATGTGCCGTAAATATTGCAGATTTTGCGGACGTACTTTTTTTGTTTTTGTGATTTTGCAATAAATAAAACTTGTGCTGCATTGTGTTCAGTTAGTGCTGCCATTATCCGAAGAGATAATGAAAAAATTCGAATATTTGCAGCTTTTACCGCCAAAATTAGAATATTTGCAGCTTTTACCGCCAAAATTAGATTTTGCGAAGCGTGAAGTTAGCACCGCCATTTTGGATTTTCAAAAAAAAAAAGTTTTGCTGTATTGTGCTCAACAAGTGCTGCCATGTGCCGTAAATATTGAAGATTTTGCGAACGTTCTTGCTTTTGTTTTTGTGATTTTGCAAAAAATAAAACTTGTGCTCAGTTAGTGCTGCCATTATCCGAAGAGATAATGACAAAATTCGAATATTTGCAGCTTTTACCGCCAAAATTAGATTTTGCGAAGCGTTAAGTTAGCACCGCCATTTTGGATTTTCAAAAAAAAAAGTTTTGCTGTATTATGCTCAACATGTGCTGTCACGTGCCGTTTGTGCTGCCATGTGCCGTAAATATTGCAGATTTTGCGAACGTACTTTTTTTTGTGATTTTGCAAAAAAGGTAAAAAGGTAAGTAACGCCGTTGCATGAATATCCTTATTATTTTCTATTTAATTCGAGGATCATTTATGCTCTCCCAAACAAAAGGCGAAACATTCGTTGCGGCGAAGAAACATTCGTCAGTCAAAATTAACTCTTATGTTTCTCCGCCACGTTGGTGTGGGCACTCTCATATATCACCATGTAAATAAATTTTGATATGTGAATGTTTCTTCGCCGCAACGAATGCTCCGCATTGGTTTGGGAGAGCCTTTAAGAAGCGAATTATTTGTTACCCTGAGGCTACACGGGCAATTACTGGCAAGCAAGTTGCTATGCATAAACATTTTGTTACTAATACCTACAAACCTAAGCAACTTGCTCCTCAACTGGCATGGAATTTCTGAAGAAGCCAAGTTCAGACTTGTATATAAAGTGATATCTTGATAGCTTTTCGTGAAATATTTGGAATTAAATATTCTTTCTGCCACAACTTTTAATGAAAGGATGGACTGTTGTAAAATACGCACTTCACAACCTCCAACGGTCATTTCTCATGCCCTTTCATGACCCCATCGATCCATTCAACTCCACTTCAAATTCCCATGGTCATCATTTCCTTTGATTGAACAATATCAATCCCACTTCAAATTCCCATGGTCATCATTTCTTTTGATTGACCAATATCCGACCCACTTAAAGTTCTCATTTCATCATTTCCTTTTAAATACTTACAAATTGCATCCCACTCCAAAGTCGTCAACCACGCAGTCAACGATCGCTCCACTTAAACCCATTCACTTTTCCAATCCGCTAAACTTTTCCAATAATTAATAATTCCCAGACCATCATTTCCATTTATATATCCAACTTTTCAACCTATTAAACGAACACCAGATCGCAACTACAAACAGACACACTTGTGCATGATGTTGCATTTCCCGTAGTTGTCGTCGTGTTGGGCGACGAGCAGTCGATGGGTCACTATGTATCTTGTGTTCGGACATTGCATCCTTTTCCATATCTTTTACTCAAACTTGATATCAAACTAAGAAAATTATAACAAACAACAAAACTGCGCGTCGTATATCTTTACTATATCCTTTTTTTTAATAATCTGTAATATTTAATTAAAAAGAAATAAATAAAGAAAACACAGTGTAAACTTAAACTCTTGTTAGTGCTGCCATTATCCGGAGAGATAATGAAAAATTTCGAATATTTGCAGCTTTTACGGCCAAAATTAGATTTTGCGAAGCGTGAAGTTAGCACCGCCATTTTGGATTTTCAAAAAAAAAAAAGTTGTGCTGTATTGTGCTCGACAAGTGCTGCCATGTGCCGTTTGTGCTGCTATGTGCCGTAAATATTGCAGATTTTGCGGACGCACTTTTTTTGTTTTTGTGATTTTGCAATAAATAAAACTTGTGCTGCATTGTGTTCAGTTAGTGCTGCCATTATCCGAAGAGATAATGAAAACATTCGAATATTTGCAGCTTTTACGGCCAAAATTAGATTTTGCGAAGCATGAAGTTAGCACCGCCATTTTGGATTTTCAAAAAAAAAAGTTGTGCTGTATTGTGCTCAACAAGTGCTGCCATGTGCCGTTTGTGCTGCTACGTGCCGTAAATATTGCAGTTTTTGCGAACGTACTTTTTTTTTGTTTTTGTGATTTTTCAAAAAATAAAACTTGTGCTGCATTGTGCTCAGTTAGTGCTGCCATTATCCGAAGAGATAATGCAAAATTTCGAATATTTCCAGCTTTTACCGCCAAAATTAGAATATTTGCAACTTTTACGGCCAAAATTAGATTTAGCGAAGCGTGAAGTTAGCACCGCCATTTTGGATTTTCAAAAAAAATAGTTATGCTGTTTTGTTCTCAACAAGTGCTGCCATGTGCCGTTTGTGCTGCTATGTGCCGTTAATATTGCAATTTTTGCGAACGTACTTTTTTTTGTTTTTGTGATTTTTCAAAAAAAGAGGAATTTGCGAACGTACTTTTTTGTTTTTGTGATTTTGCAAAAAATAAAACTTGTGCTCAGTTAGTGCTGCCATTATCCGAAGAGATAATGAAAAAATTCGAATATTTGCAGCTTTTACCGCCAAAATTAGATTTTGCGAAGCGTGAAGTTAGCACCGCCATTTTGGATTTTCAAAAAAAAAAAAGTTGTGCTGTATTGTGCTCAACAAGTGCTGCCATGTGCCGTAAATATTGAAGATTTTGCAAACGTACTTGCTTTTGTTTTTGTGATTTTGCAAAAAATAAAACTTGTGCTGCATTGTGCTCAGTTAGTGCTGCCATTATCCGAAGATATTATGACAAAATTCGAATATTTGCAGCTTTTACGGCCAAAATTAGATTTTGCGAAGCGTTAAGTTAGCACCGCCATTTTGGATTTTCAAAAAAAAAAAGTTTTGCTGCATTATGCTCAACATGTGCTGTCACGTGCCGTTTGTGCTGCCATGTGCCGTAAATATTGCAGATTTTGCGAACGTACTTTTTTTTGTGATTTTGCAAAAAAATAAAACTTGTGCTGCATTGTACTCAGTTAGTGCTGCCATTTTCCGAAGCGATAATGACAAAATTCGAATATTTGCAGCTTTTACGGCCAAAATTAGATTTTGCGAAGCGTGAAGTTAGCACCGCCATTTTGGATTTTCAAAAAAAAAAAAGTTGTGCTGTATTGTGCTCAACAAGTGCTGCCATGTGCCATTTGTGCTGCCATGTGCCGTAAACATTGCAGATTTTGCGGGCGTACTTTTTGTTGTTTTTGTGATTTTGCAATAAATAAAACTTGTGCTGCATTGTGCTCAGTTAGTGCTGCCATTTTCCGAAGCGATAATGACAAAATTCGAATATTTGCAGCTTTTACGGCCAAAATTAGATTTTGCGAAGCGTGCAGTTAGCACCGCCATTTTGGATTTTCAAAAAAAAAAAAAGTTGTGCTGTAATGTGCTCAACAAGTGCTGCCATGTGCCATTTGTGCTGCCATGTGCCGTAAACATTGCAGATTTTGCGGGCGTACTTTTTGTTGTTTTTGTGATTTTGCAATAAATAAAACTTGTGCTGCATTGTGCTCAGTTAGTGCTGCCATTATCCGAAAAGATAATGAAAAAATTCGAATATTTGCAGCTTTTATGGCCAAAATTAGATTTTGCGAAGCGTGAAATTAGCACCGCCATTTTGGATTTTCAAAAAAAAAAAAGTTGTGCTGTATTGTGCTCAACATGTGCTGACATGTGCCGTTTGTGCTTCCATGTGCCGTAAATATTGAAGATTTTGCGAACGTACTTTTTTTTTGTTTTTGTGATTTTGCAAAAAATAAAACTTGTGCTGCATTGTGCTCAGTTAGTGCTGCCATTATCCGAAGAGATAATGAAAAAATTCGAATATTTGCAACTTTTACGGCCAAACAAACTTGGCTTCTAAGGCTGAGGTATACTCTTCCGCCATTTTTGAATTTCAAACAAAAAATTGTTTTGTGTAATGTGCCTTAAGGCAGAACAACACTGGTCTCGTTTGTTGTATTGTGGAGCCGTGTGTCGCTGTCATTCCATTTAGTAAATGCCAATTGTAGAAATATTTATAAATAATATGTTATCTAATATCCCTTTACTTCTAAAGTGTATCAGACCATTAAAAAATATTTCAGTGGCACCGAAAGGGTAATCTTAGGGAAATTTTAGTTTAAATTCAATTCGCCTCACATCCCTGGATAAAAAACAGGAGTTAAGAAAAAATTGAAAGAGCAATATTTGGACGATAAACAGAAACAAGTTATTCTCTTTTCTCATCCAAAACCCAAATCGCCATCTTTTCTTATGGGGCCCATACACGACACAAACACTTCGCTGCAGACCATTACATTTTGTTGTTGTGCACAAATCTGCGCAGACCGCCTGCGTCGTGTGTATCCATGTCGACTGTTCACAGCGGCCGTCTGCGTCAATACAAACTTTTTGGAAAACACGCAGACATGTTGTTGGTCTGCAACGACATGTCTGTGTCGTGTATGGAGTACTGTGCACAGACGAGCGAGAAAATTTGTGGAAAAACATTCCTTGCTTTAAATTCTAAAGGCATGTTTGCACAGACTACAATTTACAGCGACGTGCCTGTGTCGTGTATTGGCCCTATTAATACCTAATTCTTGGAACTTATGTGACGATGCAATCAGAATGTTATAATAAGGGGATTCATGAAACTAGGAACGAGCAACGAGGTAAGTAACGCCGTTGCATGAATACCCTTATTATTTTCTATTTAAATCGAGGATCAATAAGGCTCTCCCAAACCAATGCGAAACATTCGTTGCGGCGAAGAAACATTCGTCAGTCAAAATTAATTCATATGTTTCTCCGCCACGTTGGTGTGGGCACTCTCATATATCACCATGTAAATAAATTTTGACATGCGAATGTTTCTTCGCCACAACGAATGCTCCGCATTGGTTTGGGAGAGCCCTTAACAAGCGAATTATTTGTTACCCTGAGGCTACACGTACTGGCAAGCAAGTTGCTATACATAAACATTTTTTTACTAATACCTACAAACTTAAGCAACTTGCTCCTCAACTGGCATGGAATTTCTGAAGAAGCCATTAGAGAAGCAAGTTGAAAGGCAAGTGGGCTCGTTCAGACTTGTATATAAAGTGATATCTAGATAGCTTTTCGTGAAACTACGCACTTCACAACCTCCAACGGTCATTTCTCATGCCCTTTCATGACCCCATCGATCCATTCAGCTCCACTTCAAATTCCCATGGTCATCATTTCCTTTGATTGACCAATATCAATCCCACTTCAAATTCCCATGGTCATCATTTCTTTTGATTGACCAATATCCGACCCACTAAAAATTCCCATATCATCATTTCCTTTTAATTACTTACAAATTTGATCACACTCCAAAGTCGTCAACCACGCAGTAAACGATCGCTCCACTTAAACCCATTCACTTTTCCAATCCGCTAAACTTATCCAATAATTAATAATTTCCAGATCATCATTTTCATTTATATATCCAACTTTTCAACCTATTAAACGAACACCAGATCGCAACTACAAACAGACACACTTGTGCATGATGTTGCATTTCCCGCAGTTGTCGTCGTGTCGGGTGACGAGCAATCGATGGGTCACTCTGTATCTTGTGTTCGGACATTGCATCCTTTTCCATATCTTTTACTCAAACTTGATATCAAACTAAGAAAATTATAACAAACAACAAAACTGCGCGTCGTATATCTTTACTATATCCTTTTTTTAATAATCTGTAATATTTAATTAAAAAGAAATAAATAAAGAAAACACAGTGTAAACTTAAACTCTTGTTTATATAATTGGTGACTAAGTTAATTATAAATAAATAAAGAAAACACAGTGTAAACTTTAACTCTTATATACATAATTAGTAACTAAGTTAATTATAAATAAAACAAATAAAGAAATCTCAGTGTAAACTTAAACTCTTGTTTATGTACTTGGTGAATAATAACACAAAAGAAAGGTAAGCACCCAACCGAGAATCGTGCTTCTCAGCGAACAAAGAGCACAACATAAATTGGTGTCAGGTGTGGGGTTTGCTTGAAAAGTGTTTAGTGCCAAGTGATACTCCTTTTTCACAAACAACACAAAAAAAAAACTACAATCAGTGATAAAAAAAACCCATAACAAAACAACAATCAGTGAAAATTTAAATCTGAGAGAACTAAGGACTACACATTCATCTGTAACCCTCCGCATCCATCTTTAACCCCCTGCATCCACCAACAACCTATTATCATCATTTTACAAAGCAGAATTTTCAAATACAATTTTTTCTTTTACTAGTAAGCTATCTTTTAATTATTTTTCTTTGCTATTTCCTTATCATTAATTTAATTCTTGCGTAGCCGTAAGATTTTTTTTTATATAAATACATATATGTTAGTAATTATTGTATGCATGTCTCAAGGTGAAATAAATAAAACCGACGAATCCGAATCAACGTTAAACTCGTCCGAAACAGATAGTGATACAGAATCCGACACCCCTTACAATACTTCTCCTTCCTCTCATTCTACTCCCAACAAATTACTGAATATGGCTCCTAAGTTAGATAGGTCTTTTGCGTTCAAGCTCATCCCGGAGTTTGACGGGGACAGATAGATCCTACATAAATTCATAAATGCCTGCGACTTAATCGCAGAAGAGACCTCTTCTTCAGATCTACCCATTCTTCTTCTCGAAATTGACTGGAAGCGCATATAATGTAGTTAAGTACACTGACTTCGAAGATTGGAAGTCCCTTAAATAAAAGCTACTTCAGCAATTCCTAGAGTTTAAATCTCTATCTCAATTACAGGTAGATATCATCCAAATGAAACAGCGAACGAACAAATCTATTCTTCAGTTTTCAAACAGATTAGAAAAAACTTTATCCCATCTGAATGATGCTTGCATTGCAAGTGAAGGCTCAGATAAAGCTGACACAATCATAAGTCTTAATTATCAAGTAGGTCTAATTATAATTGCTTTAAGATTTGATACATTGACGGAAGCCATTGAAGCAGCCGTCCTAGAAGAGAAAATTAGTTCGTCCCATCCTACACATTTTTCTACTAGCTCATCACAAAGCAAATTCAGAAATTCAATTTCATGTAATTACTGCAAAAAGTCGGGACATAACATAGAATAATGCTACCTAAAGAAAAGCAAGGAACAGCTTCCTTCTTTTAAATCAGAAGTAAAAAAGGTAAATATTACTTGCAGTTATTGTAAAAATCCCGGCCACCACATAAATGAGTGTAGGAAAAGAGAATACAATAACAATAAAAATCAAAATCAAAATAACTCGATGCCATTTTCATCAACAAATCAAAATCAAAAAAATTTCTTATCCCTTTCAGGTTGTAGATAAAAACTTCGTTATGAGCACTGACGGAATAATAGGTAACAATTTTCTAGATGATCATAAAGCTCAAATCGACTATATGACTAAAATGCTCACATTCTCTTTTCAAAAATTCATTATCGAATATGATTTAATCCCTTCACATTTAGTCACTATCCCACCAAGATCCGAAGTCGTAGTCCCTGTTCTTAAAGAAGTAAATGTGGACAGTATATGTCTCTCCCAACAGTTTCCCAATGGATTATATATTGGCAATAGTATTAGTCCTGCCAATAGTTCTATCTCTTACATATCTGTCGTTAATTCTTCTGAATCTCCTATTGAATTTAATATCGAAGACCTTATATTCGATGAAGTCTACAACGACAACATCTTACGAATTAAAAATTATCTTGAATCATATGATAGAATCCAAGCTATAAAAGACCTAGTGGTGACAGATCACATGTCGAAGAACGAAAAAGAATCGATATTAAATCTGTGTATCTTGTATAGCGAACTCTTTTATCTAAAAGGAGACAAATTAACTCATACCTTTTCTGTGCAACACTTAATCTTACCCCTGATGCTTCACCTACATATATTAAACCCTACAGGTTGCCGGAAGCTCAAAGACAAGAGGTTGACAAAAAAATCCATGAGATGATGGACGATAACATAATCCAACCATCGAATAGTCCGTGGAATTTCCCTCTTATCTTTGTTCCAAAAAAACCTGATAAGGACGGTAATAAGAAATGAAGAATCGTCGTCGATTTTCGCAAACTCAACGACAAAACTGTCGGTGACGCATTTCCATTACCCCACATAACTGATATTCTTGATCAGTTAGGAAGCTCTAAATTTTTTTCCACCTTAGATCCAGCCAGTGAATTCCATCAAATCCAAGTCAGACCGGAAGATAGAAAGAAGATCGCCTTCTCCTCACCATTTGGTCATTACGAATTCATAAGAATGCCTTACGGATTAAAAGGTGCCCCAGCCACATTCCAAAGGTTAATGAATAATGTATTGACTGGTCTTCAAGGTATAAAAACTTTTGTATATATGAATGACATAGTGGTCTATGGTAAGACTTTAGAAGAGCACAAATCAAAACTAAGAGAAATCTTTGAACGCCTTAAAATGCATAACCTAAAATTACAACCCGATAAATGCCAGTTTTTGCGAACAGAACTCACATACCTAGGACACGTGAAAAATCTATCAGGTATAAAACCCGATCCACAAAAAATCGAATGTGTAAAGAATTTCGCTCAACCCAAAAATGCCAAAGAAATAAAAAGCTTTCTGGGACTCGCTGGATATTATCGCCGTTTCATAAAAGATTTTGCAAAAATCTCCAAACCTCTTACTAATCTTTTACGCAAGGATGTTCGTTTTGACTGGACTCCTCTTTGTTCAAATTCCTTTCATGGATTAAAAGAAAAACTAATAAATCCACCCCTACTTCAATATCCTGATTTCACTAAAAATTTTACCTTAACAACAGATGCTAGCGATGTTGCAATTGGAAGCGTCCTTTCCCAAGGTAATGACCTTCCTATCTCGTATGCATCAAGAACTCTCAATAAAAGAGAAAAAAATTATTCTACTACAGATAAGGAACTTTTGGCTATCGTTTGGTCAGTTAAACATTTCCGACCATATCTGTATGGAAGAAAATTTCAACTTTACACGGATCATAAACCTCTAGTTTATATCCATAATTGTAAAGATACAAATTCTAGAATGATGAGATATCGTTTACAGCTCGAAGAGTTTGAATGTGAAATCATTCACAAAAAAGGTGAACAAAATACAAATGCTGATTGCCTAAGCAGAATTGCAAAAATGACTCTTCGTTCAGATACAAAATCTCCTTCTACTTCTTCTCAAAATTCTGCTTCTGAATCATCTCCAAAGTCGTCTTCTATCTAAGCTACTACATCGTCAATTACTAATTCTTGTTCTACATCTTCAAAAACAAATCCTTGTACTTCATCGTCGAATACTTACTCTTGTTCTACATCTTCAAATACAAATCCTTGTACTACATCGTCTAATACTTACCCTTGTTCTACATCTCCAATTCCTAAATCTAGTTCTCATCCTACATCTTCAAATAATAGTTCTAATTCTTGCTCTACTACTTTGAATACAAACCCTAGTCCATCATATTCAGATATGAATTCTAATTCTTCTTCTAACCCTTCAACAAGACGTGAACTACCTCAAAATGAAATACTCACAGAATTTCATTTTCCTATCCTCTCCGAGGACACTGTGGTGTCAACCCTACTTTTAAACGCATAGGACTCTATCATAAGTGGAAAAATATGTTGCAGGATATAAAAAGCTTTATAAAAAATTGCGAACTCTGTCAAAAGAACAAAGTTACTAAGTACACAATGGAACCAATGGTCATTACTTCTACTGCTAAGGAACCCTTTGAGAAAATTTCTATTGACATCGTTGGTCCATATCCTATCACTAACAATAATAACAAATATCTTTTAACATTTATTGACGACCTTACAAAATATACTGATGCAATACCTTTACCAAATCAAGAGGCTAATACAGTCGCAGAAGCATTTGTCAAAGAAATAGTATTTCGTTATGGCACACCCCAATACGTTTTGTCAGATCAAGGACAAAATTTTCTTAGCGACATATTTAAAAATGTATGTAAGCTTCTCAAAATAACTAAACTACAAACCACTGCATACCGACCACAGTCAAATGGATCTTGCGAACGAAGCCACAGAAACTTTGTAGAATATTTGCGTTGTTTTATCAATAAATCTCAAGATTATTGGGATAATTGGATAAAATATGCCGTTTTCGTCCATAACACGACCCCGAACAATTCAACGTCATTTACTCCGTTCGAACTCATGTATGGTAGACAGGTTGAACTTCCTTCTAGCGTAACAAAAAATCCAGAAATTTGTTACAATTACGACCTTTATGCCAGTGAACTTAAATCAAGACTTCAACACTGCCATCAGATAGCAAGAGACAATCTCCTCAAGAGTAAAGAATCCTTTGGTCAGGACCATACGAAATCATATCTACGTCAGGACTAAACTCAAACATTAAAATAAAGAACAGAATAACAAAACTTCATAAAAACAGACTAAAAATTTATTCAACCTAACTCATCTACCCCAACTTCAATATTCTTTCCAGAAATGGATAAACTACTAATTCTCATCTTTATAAGCAACATGGTTTTAACCTCCCAAATGGCTATAAACACCGAAACCCAACTACACGAAATCATTGATCTACATAACAAATCAGGACTATACTACGAAAACGTTGGTAACCTAAATTTATTTTCTAATCAATGGAATTTAGTCATATACACTAATCTCACTGAGTTAGACTCACAATATTAATCTATTTGACTATGAAAAAATTGTATCCACATGCCAAAAACTTCTTTCCTGTAATGATTACATAATAGACCTGTGTCAATCGTGATTGATTCGGTCTTTTTGACCCGTTCATCAAAAATATTGAGTGATTGCAATCGCAGTAAACCGAATCAATCGATCTCAATGTCAATCGTTTCATGCAGCTGTCTTTCAATGGAAAGAAATATGTTTCGTTCATCCAACTTATTCTCATTCAAATGAAATGAGAATTAAACATATCTTTCATACAAACAATCAATCACTTATTTCAATACTAATCGTTCTAAAGAACGAAACTGACTGAAAATGAAGTATTTCACAAAGTTCCATATGGTTCCATTCTCTTTATTTTTTGCTAAGGTTCGCTTACACTACAATTTATTCCACAATAAGACTTGTATGGATTTATCACACATGGACGCAAATGTTTTTAAGGATGTAAGTAAGGTACGCTTACTCAGACTATAAACATATGAAATATTAGAAATTAAATTGAAAATACAGAATGTATTTGAAAAAGCTATGTATTTTTATTTTTAAGTACCCATGCTTTTATTTCTGTTATTAAAATATTAAATCAGTTAACTTTATAAGCGATGGTTTGTAAGCTACAGTATTTTATTATTTTGCCAAAATATTGAAATATATAAATATATGAAATATATATAATATATTTATATAGAATGTTGAAAATTTAATATCAAATTAATAAGGGTATTCATGCAACGAGATAATTTTCCGCTTTCCAGAAAAATATAACTTTCCGCAAGATGTTAACATGAACACCCCCTTAAAAATGCTTGCGTTAACGTGGGAAATAAACTTCACAAATGACTTACCCCAGTGTATTAGGTTTTTTCTACGCTTTCCGCATCAAATTCATGAGATAAAATTTTCTGTTTTGCAGAATATTTTCCCATATAAATTATGACAGTTCATTTCTACTGAGATAAAATTATATGGTTTATCTGGGTTTTACGCGTTTGCATGAATAGCCCTAATATGTTTTATAACTAACCTTACATATGTACATAATAGTTTTAATTATAAAGGTTAGACCGCACTCGACGGATTTGCACTGCAGCGGAACTACACTTCACACGAATTTGTAAAAGATTGTAATTGTATGAAGTTCAGTCGCCGCTAAGTGCGATATAGCTCATACAATTTCATACAAATATTGTTTTGCCGCGTTGTGAAATGTAGTTCCGCTGAAGTTGAGTCTTGCCTTAACAATTTTTTTTTAATTTGTTCACAAAATTTTACAGAAAATTCTCCACAAATTTCAAAAAAAAAAAACAAGTATGACAGTTTAATGAAAATCGTTACAAATAAATTAAATTCAAATATAATTCCAAAAATTCGGATTAAAGATTCGACCGCACACAACTGCAGCGGAACCACACTTCACGACGCGGCAACTGAACTTCCAAAGTTCATACAAATTATTGTGAATCGCAGTTCCGCTGCAATGTAGTTTCGCTTAAGCTGTTGGAGTCCGTTGACGAAAACACTTTTTTGGTATTTGCGAAATGATCTCTCTTTGGCCCCAAGGAAAACGTAGAACAAACAACAGAGCCGAACGAACCTTTGAGCCTGAGACACACAGTACGGTCTGGCGGCGCGATCGACATTTTTGACCGTCGCGTTCTTTGTCTTGTGTAGAATCACTTGTTGTTGTTCAAACAGAACGCGAACAAGTCAAGCGGCGAAGAATAGAACGCGACGGGCAAATTTATTTTGTAAATTTTCACAAGGAACGCGACGGTCAAGCGTCAAAAAAGACCAAGTCAAAACAATCCTCTGAAAACAGCTGCATGTGAGATTATTATTTTGTATTGATTTTGTCAATTAGCAAGTGTAATAATAATAATAATAATTGCGTAAGCAGAAGAAGCACTTCATCTTCGTCGGAACTGCTGCTGCTGCCACATTTTTGTTTTAATTCTGCACTCCGACCAACTGCTCAACAGAAAAACAAATACGAAACTAGAACGCCGAAAGCTAGACCGCGTTCTGTCTGACATTATAGAACGCGGCGGGCAACGACACGTTCTGACAGTACCATCAGACCGCGTCCTGTGTGTCCCGGGTTTTATTAGCTGAACCAGTGAACGTGCTTTTTGTTTCGATTCCTGAATGTTTCACTGTCAAAAGATTTGTTTTGAATTTTTAATTCAGATTTCTCTTTTTGTATAAATGTGGCAAAATTAAAATACATTACAAGTATTTTAGTTGAATAAAAAAATTTGTTGTTTTTTAATTAAAGTGTAAAAAAAAATTCAAAAAGATTTGTGAATTCTTCTCGTTCTCATTTGACAAAATGTTATGTCTCTAAAACTGCCGCGATGGCAGGTCCCTTCCAAAATAATTACATAAAATATATATTTTATGTAGGTATTTATTTTGGTGCCTTTCTTTCACTCACACAGAATCCAAACAAAACAATGTTATTTTCAGAAAAATTAAATGTTATTTTTTTCTAATACCTATTTGTTTTAACTTTACTGCGTGAAATTTGGAAACAGCTTGGGACTTTGATTTCTTTTTTTATAAACGTTTTGGCTGTAATCTCAAAACGGAGTTCCAAGAACCAAGATCGATGCCAATCGATAATCAATAAAATCAAAGCAAGCCGAAAATGAGAAAAAGATTCATATCAAAAAAAAACCTACAAACATACGTATGAGTATTTGCATATATTTTATGAATTATGTATGTATCTGCATTATTTTTAAAGAACGAGATAGAATCGTTCACCCTTGTCTTCGTTGACAAGATAAAGATAGATCCGATTGGGAAAATGAAACGTTCAAAAGAAGAAGAGAACGAAACGATCGTAGAAGAAATGATTTTTTTTTTTTGATTGAAAGAACGATTGGTTTAAATGAACGAATCTTCGAACAAACCAATACTTGATTGATTCGATCTTTCAAAATGAACGATTGACACAGCTCTATTACATAAGTCAATGCGAATCCCTTCCTACCCTAACTACCATGTTACTAGATCGAATAAAATCCCAAGTTTTAATTATTAATAAGTACTTAAAAAAATCGGGTGGCACAACGGCTCATGAAGAACCAGGGCCTAGTGACTAACAACTCGCAACCATTCCTGTGTGTGCCTTTCGACAGGAATGGAAGGGACCTACAATTTTATGCCAAATCCGAACGGCTAGACGAGAAGCACTTATTCGTGACAAGTGATACTCTTGGAGGATTTGTCAATTTCTCGCCAGAGGCAGTAGCCCGGAAAAAAAACTTTTTAGTTTTTAGGTGGATGAGGCTGGGAAGCGATCCCAGACCTCCAGCGTGACAGTCGAACGCACTAACCATTTCGCTACGGGCTACTACTCAGGAACTACTATAAAACCGAGGATACAAAAGAGAGGACTAATAAATGCTATTGGCTCTATTTCAAAGCAACTATTCGGCACCCTCGACGACGAAGATGCCAACATTTGTTCACAACATATCGATAAACTAAAGCAACAACAACATTATACATCCCATTTACACGATAAACAAATTTCCATATCAAAAAACATTATCCATCAATTAAACCTTACAAACGACCAAATTATTAAAATAGAAGACAAAATTAAAGAAACCGATAAAATCATTAATCAGATAAGCAAAAACACATATAATAACAACATAATCAATAAATCCTTTCATCAAATAAACGAACTTTTCACGATGTTAAACTCCTTATCAGAATATTATTATTCAACCAAAGATCACCTCCTTGGTGCTAATTACTCCGCAGCCCATGGAAAACTTCATCCATACATTATTGATCCTTCTAAACCCACCGAAGAAATTAAAAAGATACAATTACTTCTTCCAGAAGAAAATCGCCTACCACTACCTTTACAAGAAAAATATATAGATACACTTTTCTATCTCTTAGAAACTCATGTTTACTACATTGACAACCACATTAATTTTGTATTAAAGATTCTTTTAACTTCTTCTAAAAACTATAACATTTATAAAATGACTAGCATACCAAATCTCCTTGAAAACAAAACCTATACAATCATAATCCCCGAAAAACCTTTTCTTGTAGTAGACTCAGAAACACAATCATATTTTCTCTTTGATAAAAATGACTTGGATAAATGCCAAAGAACAATAAATAATAACTATCTTTGTGAACGAAACGCACCAATTCTTTTCACACATTCTAGTAGCGCTTGCGAATTGAATTTACTTTCAATTTTACCAAGTGAAATCAGTTATTGCAATATTCAGTTAATACAAATATACCACCCAGTTATTCTTCAGTTAGCTGACACTAACTCTTGGATGTTTGTTTCTCCAAAAACAAAAAATCTTATGATTAAATGCAAAAACTTTAACTCTCACATACAAGTGAATGCAACTGGTATTCTTAAAATCCAACAAAACTGCGTAGCAAATACAAAATATCAATCCTTAAACTCTAAAACAAACTTCGAGACAAAAACCAATCTGAACTTTATTTCACCAAATCCAAATCTTCCCTTAAATATAACACCGCCAAAATTTGAGAAAATTCCTAACTACGCGACAAAGTCCTTTAATATACAAGATCAAATTGATGAACTTAATTCTATAAGTAAAGATATAGAAAACATAAAAAATTCACGGTTCATATATTCTAAAGTCGATCAAGAAAATAAAAATATGGTAGTCGTGTTCCTTCTTGCAATGTTCTCCGCCATACTTATGGTTATAATCATATTACTCGTGCGATATAAAAATAAAACCTTCGTAAACACAAACAAAATATCGAATTGCTTACCCCTTGAACATAATGGGATACAGCTGTAGCTAAAATAATCGCTGTAGTATAAGCTGTCAATAAAAACGCTTAACTATGTAGCAAAGGACATCTACAATGATGTAGCGCGGCTGTCAAAGCCTAGATGTCAAAAAACATTTGGATTTTGTGTTTTAGTGGCTTTATTCAGTTTTATTTCTTTAAAAAAAATACGATGGAACAACAGGATCACGAGGACATTGCTTTTATTTCACTTGTTATGCAGATGTGCTATTTTGCTTTGCAGATAATGAAGAAAAATAAGCGAAGGTGGTGGGTACGTCCTTTGTACGAACAAAGGAAAACTAAAGGGTTCTTCGAAACCACCTATAAGTTCATTAAAAACAATGATGAGGAACTATTTTTTAAGGCCACTCGACTTACCAGGTTACAGTACGATTTGTTATTGTCCCTTGTGGAAGAAAAACTAAAAAAAAAATCCATAAGAACGGCATTAAGTCCTGAATGCAGGATGGTTGATACATTAATGTAAGTAATAAACAAACAATAAAAATACTTTAATTTAAATATTTTCACGCTACGCAGGTACTTGTCACAAGGCGTTTCACCAAACTACCTGGCGTGGACATTTAGGATCGGGGCATCTACTGTGCGGAAGATAATCCTGGAAGTGTGCCAAGTTTTTTGGGATATTTTATCACCAGTGAACCTACCAGAATGCAACACCGGTGACTGGAAGAAAATAAGTGCTGAATTCAGTGAACGGTGGAACATGCCTCACTGCGTCGGGAGTATTGACGGCAAACATATAGCCATCAAACGTCCGCCGAACTCTGGTTCTAAGTACATCAACTACAAAGGTTTCTTTAGTATTGTTTTGCTTGCAGTATGTGATGCAAACTATACATTTACGGTAGTTGATGTCGGAGCCTATGGCAGCCAGAGTGATGGCGGAATCTTCCGAAACTCTACTTTCGGAAAAAGGGTTTTCCTGGACCAAGTGAAATTGCCATCACCCGAAAAACTACCTAATTCAGAAAAAGAAGTGCCATATTTTTTTTGTCGCGGACAGTGCCTTTCCACTTCGGGAAAATTTAATGAGGCCTTATCCTGGGATTCTTTTGGATATTCTGGAGGAAGTTTTCAATTTCAGGCTCTCGAGAGCACGACGCATAATTGAAAATTCCTTCGGAATATTGGTTGCCCGATGGAGAATACTTAATAAGTCTATTGAGTTTCATCCCGAAAACGCCGATAAGTTGGTACTCGCCTGCACTTTATTGCACAACTTCATTGAAATAACCTACAAAGTGTATAATTCACATTCTTACTGTCCTGAAGGATATTGTGATTCGTACGATAGCAGTGGTGAACGTATTGATGGCATGTGGCGAAATGAAACCCAAGATTTGTTATCCGTTCGTAAGTTTGGGAGCAACAAGAGATCTCAAAGAGCATTCGCTATTCGAAAAATGCTGACGAATTATTTTTTAAGAGAAGGTCAAGTTTCATTTCAACCAAAATAATGTACTATTTAAATTTGTATCCAAATAATTTATTTTTTCTTTTTTAATTACTTTTGTGCACTTGTAATTTGTTAATAATTAATTTTATTAAACTACTAGCTAACCCGGAGAACCTCGTTCCGCCTAAGATCATTTATGTATGTAAAGGAAATAATAATTCCGAGCATGCACAATGCTGTTTCATGTAATTCGGTCAATTAAAATTCTTAATTCTAAAGTTTTATTAAATAAAATAAAAATAACTAAGTTAACAATGTCGATGTGTTTCAATGAAACCAAAATGATTGCCATGTAGGCCAATCTTCCGCTTTTTTACTGAAGAGTGTATGGTTAGGTACCTGCACAACACAACGGCAGATTGGCCGTTACGTGAGAACGCAACATACAATTGACCACGTAAGAAACATGGGAATTCAAGATTGATGCCACAAACATCTAGCGAAGAAATGGATCTAGTTTCATAATTACCTACATATGAAATCACAAATTAGACTTGGAACAAATGATGGCCAAATGAAAATGTTCTGCAATCACATACCAAAACACATTAAAATGAAAACACTCTGTTTATGTCTAATTTCAGTATTTTAATGAGGAAATATCATTTTTTTTAATGTGATCTGCATTTCTTGTCACCTGTGCGTTTGTGAAATCAGACCCGTTTTTAAAATCACTTAACCATTTTCTGAAATTCGTATTCGACTGCAGACATACAGACATATGTAGGTATTCCAAAAGACACATATCCAGCTTCACTTCTACTTATATTGAGAAACACACATTTTATTTACTCAACCTGAGGGCAACCCCCATCCATCTTCCAACCATCAATACTGTTAATGTTGTTTTGCATCCTTTCAATAGTTCCGTTACTTTCTTTGAATTTCGAAGACAAAACAAAATTCAGCTTGATGTCTTCCTAGTAGGCATATCATTTTTTTTTTAAACAAGGCTTCCAGTTTCAAAATTTTCTTATCTTCAAATTTACCTCGCAAGGAATCGTAGTATTGACTGATCTCACGGCAGCATCAAAAGCCAAAGGCATCATAAAAAACCTTTAATTATTCTGTATTTAAGAAAAAATCGTTTTGATAATGTAAAAAAGTGCGCACTTTCTTACATTATCAAAACGATTTTTTCTTAAAAACAGAATTTTGACCATAGATATTTCGACCCTAACCCAATCCCATTGCATCAGAACGAAATCAAAAGCGGTTTGTTTATCTCTCTTTTCACAATTTAATTTTTCAATAGTGAAATTACAGACATAAATAAAATTGATAGAAATCACAATGAATCGCACTTGATCAACATACAAAAACTTTGAGCACAATTAAAACTTAAACAAAAAATAATTAAATTTAATTTAATTTGACCGAATGCAATAGCAAATACAATTCAATTTGAATGACGAAACGAAAAGGATACCTCATATTCCTTCCTAAGGACATCATGAATCCATCACTCCCAAAATCTTGCATATCAAACTATGTGACGGAATTACCAATTTTCCTGAAAATTTTAGAGAATTTTCTTCCAACATTCTATATGCCCTTCGTGGGGCCAATACGAATTCATCAAGCCCAAAATTGTGAAATTCGAACGATCCATTCTCGAGTTATACGTGCACACACGGACGACATTTCTCTTTTATATACATATATTATATAGAACATATACATGCAAACCTATTGTTCATGCGTATTGCAACCTGTTGTGCCTTTCCGCGCAACTCCGCGTTGCAAGGAGTCTGCGCGGAGGGCCAACATTAGCAATACGCATGCACAGTAGTCCTTAATGGTTGTGTTTGCCAGTTCCACCATCTGAGCGCACCCAAAACCCAGTATTATTCATAATACTTCACCTCGAATTTGCTTCCTTGTGAGCACTTCCTAATTTTTCAATTATTCTCGATTTCACTTTGGCCCATTACGCACTAATTTTTCTTAATTCTCCTCAAAGTAACTTAAATGTACATTAACTTGCAATAAAATTAACTTAAAAGTAAGTAACTGAACCTTAAAACTAGAAACATTATATTAAAACAATCAAAAATATACAAAAACACAAAGGATAAAAGAAAGAAAAAAAAGGAAGTTTTTGTTTGTCATATGACCAACGCTGTGTTGCGCCGTTAATGTGCAAAAGCTGCTTTCATCAAGGAGAAATCACATCGTTTCGGCCCATAAGTGTGCTGAACATTTGGTCCACAAGAGCCGGATTTGCTCCAGCTCCTCATCTATATTTTTCCTGGATTTGGGAAATTGAAGCGCGTGGTACCACACCACAATTCACGTGCTTTGCTCGCGCAACGACGATTGCTCGCCACACCATCACGTGTCAACGTGTCCATCACGTGCCTACGGGACTCACCCACCGCACAAAAGTCCTGCGTCGTTAGTGCCCCGCTATTGTGCCGCTAAGCCACCACTCATAAAATTGAAAATCGGCAATTTTCTGCCGCTTACCCAATGATAACTGCGGTTGCCGAAAGTGCCAGAGCAAGGGTGCATTACCGTTGCCGAATCACCACCGTTGTCCAGAGCATCACGCTACAAGGTGCTCCTCGACAACGCAACATTGGCTGCAACACTCCGCTACGTCATCAGCGAAAGTTGCTGCATTTCCATCGTCTTGTAGGCGTTATATATTGCTTGTTATAAGCATATATAAATAATAAATATGTATAAAAGTCGACCATTGCCTGCGATTGGTGCGGATGAGAAGGAAGTCACAAGAAGATTTGAAGCCACTGTTCCAGACCAACATTGCCGCTGTTCCGGAGTTCCAGACATCAAATTTAATAAAGAAAAATTGTACAGGTTAGTCTAAGGCTCTATACATTTTTGATTGGCATTTATATACATATAATATCTTATATACTTTATTATAAACTCATATATTTTATTTAAAAATTTGATACGGCAAACTTGGCATCGGGCTCTTTCTTGTTGATTAAAGCATTTCTATCGCATTTTTTATTGCTCGCGTTTTATTAAGTCAATTAGTTTGATCTCTCTTTGCGATTTTTTGTGCCATTTTCGTTTCATCAAACAGATTCTTTTGGAATCATTTTCTGTCCATTTGAAAGTTATTTGGATATTCGTGCTTCTAAAATTAACAGTATCTGCTGAAAATAGGTACAGTTTTTTTTTGTTTTTTTTTTCTTTTACCGTTTTCACAACGCTCAAACGGTGATATATTTTGCTATTTTTAACAGTTCCTATGTTAACTGTTAAAACAACGCGTGATTAAAACAGTGATTTTTGATATTGTTAAACAGTTCTATTGTTAACTGCTGATGAATACAGTTATTTATCCATATAATATTTCAAAGATTCCTGTAACTGTTCCCCAGTTTTTAAACAATAGATTTTATTCACAAGCTAATTTTTTTTCCAATATTGACGCTTTTCGAGATTCTTCTCTGAATCTCAGAATTTCTTAAATTTGTTCTCAATTTTAAATTCGCTTTTCGAGATTCTTCTCTGAATCTCGGAAGTTATTAAAGATTTTCTCCATTTTGACTTCGCTTTTCGAGATTCTTCTCTGAATCTCGGAATTTCTTAAATTTTTTCTCAGTTTTAACTTCGCTTTTCGAGATTTTTCTCTGAATCTCGGAAGTTCTTAAAGTTTTTCTCAATTTTGACTTCGCTTTTCGAGATTCTTCTCTGAATCTCGGAATTTCTTAAATTTTGCTCAGTTTTAACTTCGCTTATCGAGATTCTTCTCTGAATCTCGGAAGTTCTTAAAGTTTTCTCATTTTTGACTTCGTTTTTCGAGATTCTTCTCTGAATCTCCTCGTTCTCGGCTCCATCCTTGCACTTGCATAGTTTGTTTTGGACACCTGCTCAGTCATGTCGGTCTTAGACGATTTCATTTATGCTGCAGATTTGCTCGTGAAATTTCACGC
Organism: Melangyna quadrimaculata; assembly: GCA_949320155.1. Taxonomy (NCBI): domain Eukaryota; kingdom Metazoa; phylum Arthropoda; class Insecta; order Diptera; family Syrphidae; genus Melangyna; species Melangyna quadrimaculata. The sequence goes on from OX439483.1 coordinate 263,052,391, forward strand.
ATCTGCCAAGGAAGTCCCGGAGCGGAGCCACACGCATATGACCTTAGAAGCAAGAAACATTGAGTTAAAAGATTTATGGCAAGAAGTCAAAAATACATATGCTGATTGTGCCCGGTGGCAACCTTCTCAAAATGATGAGGGAGAAGAAGAAGAGCCCTTAGATATGGATGTTATCGAGCACAAGTTCAGAAATAGTAATGAGACATATGTGAGTTGCTTAGCTCTGTTTTTAGAGCTACAACAAAAATTGAAACCTAGTTCTCCTTCGGTTAGAAAGCCTTTACCAGAACTAAATGATTCTTCTCAGAAAACCGCTTCTTCTCACTGCATTAAGCTCCCACCTTGCGATACGGACTTATTTCATGGGGATTACCTCTCTTGGCCGACATTTCGAGATTTGTTCGAGGCGGTGTATATACGACATCCCAAGCTAGGCGAAGTCAAAAAACTTTTTCATCTCCGTAGCAAAACCTGAGGTGATGTGTCGAGAATTGTCAATCAATTTCCATTGACTAATGCTAGTTTTTCCCTTGCCTGGGAAGCGTTGCGTCCTGCGTATGAAAATACCCGTATTCTCGTAAATAATCAAGTCAAAAACCTCTTTAATTTGTCCACGGCACATGAAGAATCCTCCAAGACCATACGAACACTTAAGTGCAAGATAAATGATTCATTAACAGTACTTAAAGCTCATCACATTGTCACCGCGGATTGGGATCCAATTTTGGTTTTTGCCTGCTGTAACAAATTGCTCAAGACCACACTTGCCCTTTGGGAACAATCCTTAGACGATCCCACTAATTTCTCAGTGCGCGTTTCCAAACTTAAGAGTTCATTTCAGACACTACATCCTCAAAACCAACTACACTACATCCTCAAAACCAACTCAAAACTCTGCACGAAAAACCGTAACCTCCGAACCTTACAAAGTCAATACGTTTCTTGCAAAGGCGGGAGGGTCTGGATGTAAAATTTGCTCTGCAAAACATTCTATTTACGAATGTCCTAAATTTTCAGCTATGCCCATCTCTTCCGAATCGAAGCGGTACGCAATCTCAAAATGTGTAATAACTGCTTGGGCACAAGTCATCAGAAGTCCACTTGCTATAGTAAATACTCATGTAGCTATTGCAAAAAACGCCATCACACACTTCTTCATTTAGGATCCAATCTCTCAGCTGTACAACAAAACAATAAATTACAGTCCACTCCCTCTCCACCGTAAGCTTCCAATTCTTCTGCTACACAACAAAACAATAATGTACAGTTCACTCCTTCACCTTCGCAAAATTATCCATTGTCTGCTTCTTCGCAGCCATTCGTGTCTCAGGTTTCTCATCAAACTTACACGGTTACTTCTTAAAGAAGAATTCTTTTGGGTACTGCTCTAGTCGGCATAGTAGGAACGGAGACAGAACATGTCATAAGAGCACTTATTGACCCATGCTCCGAAATTTCCTTTATTTCGGAATCTGTTCAAAAAAGGCTAAATCTCCCATTCGTGATGAGAAATACTAATGTTTCTGGGATCAGCGGAAACCACTCAGTCACTTCTAAAAAACTTTGCTCTTTTTCACTCACGACTCTTGAAACTCCTCAAATATCTTTATCAGCTCAAGTCATGGTGCTTAAAACCCTCACGAACAATTTACCTAGTTCTACCTTCTCGTCGTTTTCAATGCTTCCAATGCCTCCTCGACAGGTGTCAGCCTAAATGATTTACTTTTCCTGGACCAACTTTACAACAAGATCTTTTTCTCCTTAATTATTCGTTGGAGATTTTACAAATTTGTGTTTAATGCGGACATAGAGAAAATGTACCGTCAAATCTTGATTGACCCACGAGACACTCCATTTCAAAAAATTCTTTTTCGTACATCTCCCCACTTAGAAGTTGAAGATTTTGAACTTCTAACAGTCACCTTTGGTGTTAATTGTGCTCCTAATCTGGCAAATCGTACCCTCATCGAGTTGACACATATTGGAAAAACCGCATTCCCGCTAGCATCAAAGATGCTACAATCAGAATAGTAGTGTGTGGTTGAGAGGATTGCAAGGGTTTTTTTGGACGGTGCTAGATACGACTCATTTGAGCGTCCTAGGAAGGATTGAAGGTACCTGAAATCGGGTTGGTGGTGTCATCTGGAAGTCCAGCGTCGCTGTGTTTTGGGGAAATCTTCGCTCACAGGTATTAAGTACAAATTTTGTAAATTTATTTCGTGAAAAATCAATTAATTTGTTCTTACAAAAGTAAATGGAAACCGTACGTTTCTTTATTCTCAGATTCTATTGAGAAAATACTTTTATAAGAGAATAAATTTAAAAGCGAAATCAAAACAATTAAGATCAGCGCGAGAACTGTCAAAACTATAAAGTCAGACAACTGTCATCGTAAATCTCTCTGATTACACTAACGCCACCTGTGGGTGAGTAGGTCATTCACGTCACCATCAGAAACAAGAGTGAACGTACAGGGTGATGCAAATGACAAACTAGAAAACAAAAAAAAAAAAAAACAAACAAAAAACATATTATTATACTGATTAATCAAGGGGGATCCCACCGTTAAGTAGAACTACCTAGGAAATTAAAGATAAGTAGTCACTGCAGGAAAAAAATAACTCTGAAGAACAAACATCGATTAGACGGAGAGTCCAAACCCCCAATCTGTGAAGATTGATTAGGGTAATTGGCGACTACAATGCGAAAGCATAGATCTGATTCCACTATAAGCCTTATAGTGACTAAGAGTACCAGTCTACTGCCTAGATTCAAATACTGAACGGGGGTGTTATCTTCTCAAGCAAACTGGATCAGTCAGGTAAACGGTCGAGAACATAGCTTTCACCGGATTTGGTCGGGATACCGAGCAAAAAACCACATCCACAAAAAATGCCTCAAAGCTCGGACGAAGAACCAGCCAAATTAGACCAAACAGTAGTAGAAGTGACCACCTGGGACACTATGATGGAACGATTTCGAAGGATTATTCAAGAAGAGATGAAGGGCACAAAGGATACAGTAGATTTACATTCTAAAGAAATAGAAGAACTGAAAAAAGAAAACTCCAATCTCAAAAACAAAATACAACAACTTGAAGAACACAAAGAAGAGAACTTAAGAAAAAACGAAACTTTTGATAAATTTACACGAAAAAACAATCTAATTTTTCAAGGATTTGAAAAGGATTCTCTGGATAAAAATGATATTTGGATGCTATGTAAAAGTATCCTTAAAATAAATGAAAATTTAAAGATCGTAAGAATTTTAAGAATAGGAAGAGGCGATAAGAAGAATTTTCTCGTTGAGTTTGAAACACATTCAGCAGTTGTAACAATCTTACAAAACACCTCTAAGCTAGCCGGAACAAAATATGGAATTCAAAGAGACATGACACAGAAAGAAAGAGAACATCATAATTATCTGCTGCGAATAAGAAATGAAATCCGAAAAGTTGATAAGTCAAAACCAATCAAGTTCAAGGGCAGAAGCTTGGAAATAGAAGGAAAGGTACTTACGGTGGTAGCGAATGAGTTACAAAGTGAGGGGAAACCAGCTACTGTGGTTCTTGGAGAACTTTATAATAAGGATTTCTCAAAAAAAGTTTTCCATCTGGAATCTAATAAAGCTGATACTTCTTCAGATTAGCAGTTAGGTGTTTGTTGCGATGTAAGTTTAAATATTATAGATTGTAAGAAAACTGAATTAAAAATCATGTCCTACAATGTGTCAGGACTAGCAAATAAATTAATAGTTCCAAATTTTTTTAATTATGTATGTAAATTTAACATTTTTTTCCTGTATGAAACATTTCTTGCGGATCATTTTGAGAGATATGAAAAATTTTTCCCAGGTTTTGAATTGATATGGACATCAGCAGTGCGCTCTGCGCAATTTGGAAGAGCGAGTGGGGGTCTACTAGTTGGCATTAGCCGAGATATCAACAAAGAGCTAAGAATTGATTGCACAAAAACGTTGTATAGAGACGTTGTCCACATCGTGTCATCCAACTTTGAACTACATGTGCTGCCTACTTATCTTAATTGCAACAAATGGGAAGAAGACTATCTTGTATACAATCGAATCCTACAGGAATCAAACTTTCAAAACGTGATTGTCATAGGAGATTTTAATGTACGAATAGGAGAAAGCTAAACACTAATGGAGGACCAAACTGCAAATCTCAATGTACTGCTTAAACCAGAACGAAATTCTAAGGACAAGGTAATCAACAGTAAAGGAAAACGGTTCATTGAGACGTGCAACGATGCGGGCATTGCAATACTAAACGGCCGTACACCGGGTGACTTTGAAGGAAATTTCACTTTCATAAGCTCAGTTGGTTTCTCGGTTAAAGACTTATGTGGAGCCTCGTATAATGTTCTTAATCAAGTGAAAGAATTAAAGGTAGAGGAGATGGTATACTCAGATCATATGCCGCTTGTGTTAACTCTACAATTAATGGGCTTTCAGCCTTCTGAAGAACTGAGCCTGCTTCCCAAGCTAGTATGGTTAAAACAAAATGAAAGCAATTACAAAATTGGAATTCAACAGAGTATCCTGGCAAAAGAAGGGGGTGATTTTGGAGTGGACAGCTGGACGGTTGAAGGGATAATATCAACCATCAAGGAAGTAGTGGGCGAGCAGAGTAATTTCTCAAACAAAAATAATTTTAAACAATGTTGGTTTGATGCAGCGTGTATGGCCGCAAGGAAAAATGCTTTCAAATGGCTCAACAGGTGGAGAAGGGACCCCTCAGAAATTCTGAAAAAAACATACCTGGAAGCAAATCGAAAATACAAACAGACATGCAAGATGAAAAGAAAGCTGTACTATCAATCGTTATGTATCAGTCTTAGAAACGTTCGAAATACAAAGGAATGGTGGGATATTGCAAGCAAATTATGTAATAAAAGCCACAGAATAGGACCAAACATAAAAAGTAGCCATTTTAAAGATCATTTTCAACGTCTCCTGAACCCTCCACTCCAGAACATAGTAACACTGGAAGACACATTAGAAGACTCCTGGGATGAACAGCTTGATGACGAGATCACAAACTTAGAAATCATGGAAGTACTGAACAAGGCTAAGACAAACAAAGCTCCCGGATACGACCGTGTCCCGTATGAATTTTGTATGCATGCTCTTCAGATACTTTTAGATCGTATGGTTAAAATCTATAATAGAATCCAACAAACAGAAAGAGTTGTACCCTCTTTCAAGAAGTCTTTGATCTTTCCTATATACAAAAAGGGAAACATTAACCTCGCGCAAAACTACAGAGGAATTTCCTTTATGGATGTCATGGCGAAAATATACACGGGCATACTTTTCAGAATGCTACAGGATTGGGAAAAAAGAAACAGTATTCTGAACGAATATCAAGCAGGGTTTAGAGAGGGATATAGCACAGCTGATAATATATTCAATCTACTAAACATTGTTAAAATCAGGATGAATGATGGCAAAAAAACTTACTGTTTTTTGGTAGATTTCAAGGCAGCGTTTGACAGTATTTGTCGGAATGCTCTGTTTTTCAAACTAAAAAGAATAGGTTTATCAACAAAATTCCTTAATATTATAAAGGATCTCTATGCAGGGACTATAAGTGCAGTATGGGATGGAAAAAACCTACCAGAGTGGTTCGATACGGAAATGGGTGTAAAACAGGGGTGTCTCCTAAGCCCTATGTTATTTGCACTGTTTATCAACAACATGCATGATTTCATTGGCGGAGGAATACACATAAATGAACAAGTCATTCGAATGTTACTGTACGCAGACGACAATGTAATTTTTGCCAACACACCAAAGGACCTACAATACATGATGAACAAGCTTGAAGATTATTGCCAAATGTGGAATCTCATTATCAATCTCGAGAAATCAAAAATCGTCATATTTAGAAGAAATGGAGGCAGGAGAAGTAATCTAGAAAGATGGACCCTCGCAACGGAAGAAATTGAGGTGCTCAACAAGTATAAGTACTTGGGTTTGTGGCTGACACCAGGGTTGAGTATGACCGAACATTTCAAGGAAAGAGCGCAGCAGGCAAAACTGAGCTTAAACTTGACTTGGCATACGTTTATTTCGAAAAAAGAGATCAGTTATTCGTCAAAGCTTGAATTGTTTAACGCAGTAGCAAGATCAATCTTGGGGTATGGGGCACAAGCTTGGGGACATGAGCAATACGATGAAATGGAAAAGGTGCAACGATACTTTCTAAAAAAAACAATGAAAGTTCCATCATCATCTCCAAACTACATGCTCACTTTGGAACTTAAACTTAAACCTCTTTTTATTTATACAATGAAATGTCACATGACATACATCAAGAAAATTCTCTGCTCATATAACGAGAACCGTCTCCCACATATATTAGCGAATATAATAGTAACCAAAAATATATACTGGATTACACAATGGACGAATATATTAGAAGGAAGACATATCCATGAGGTTGTCGAAAACACCAGGTTATTCCAAAATGCCATTGATTTGGCTGACATGCAAATAATGGAAAGAGAGTGGGATGTAGCATCTTAAAGAGCGCAAGCGTCAACATCACATGGACTGTACAATGTCCTCAACTACACTGATGGAAGCAGATACCCTCAGGAAGAAAGGACCGCATCCGAAATAGGATGGATCTTTAAAGCAAGAGGAGGACTTCTGTATCTGAACGGTACATTTTCAACGAGCAACAGAAGTACTATTTGCACCTTGTGTAACCTGAGAGAACAGAAAACATTTGTCCATTTCTTTGGAATGTGCCCTGTATTCAAAGAACTACGCCTGTTATATTTTGGGCCAAAAGCTCTAAGCACGGAAAACATGGTGAACATCCTTAATGGCGATGGGAACTGGTTCTCATTGGTAAAATACCTCTCTCTAGCTATTAAATATCGCACTGAGCTTATAAGAGAATATAATGGATAAAACAACATCACCAGCTACAATAACAGCATCAACACCAGCATCTTCAACAAAATCAAAAACAACACCAGCAACAACAACAACAAACAAAACAATAAAATATATGAACAAAATATAAAATATAAATATAAATATAAATATAAATATAAATATAAATATAAATATAAATATAAATATAAATATAAATATAAATATAACATCATCATTAACAACTACAAAAACAATAACAACATGAAAAACACCAACTCGAACTAAAATATCATCAACAGCAGCAATAACAGCACAACGATCTTCAACAACAACAAAGCCACGTACACCAATAACGACAACAACACCCACTCCAACTGCACAAAAACAACGCCAACAACACCAACAATGGAAACAACGCCAACAGTGCAAACTACACCAACAACGCCAATTACAACAGCAACAAGGACAGCAAAATCAACAGCAACAACAACAGCATCATCATATTCAAAATCAACAACAACTACGAAAACAATAACAATAAGAAAAACACCAACACAAAAAAAAATCAACAACAGGAGCAACAACAGCAATAACAGGACTAATTACAACGGTCTACAACAATTACAACCAAGCCAATTACACCGATAACGACAGCACCATCAACGACAACCAACAATAACAAATACATAACCATCCGCAGCAAAATCAATAACAACGACAACTACGCCAACAATAGAAACACCACCAACAGCGCAAACTACGCCAACAATGCCAGCTACGCCAACAACGACAACAGCGACAGCAAAAGCAATAGCAACAGCATTAGCAACAACAAGAGCAAGGACAACAACAAGAAAATCAACCAAAAAAGAAGAAAAAAAAAAAACAACAGCAACAACAATAATATCAACTCTACCAGCACCACCACCGACAAAAACAACCCTAACAGCAACAACAACAACAGCATCTTCAACTACAGCAAAGTCAAGAGCGATGCATCAACAGCATCTTTATCACAACAAATTCATCAACAACAAGTCCATCACCTCATACATCAACAACAACCACGTCAACAGCATCACCACAGCAATAGCATCAACAGCAACAGTAACAGCACCAAAGCCAACTATACCATCAACCGATCAACGCCGACATCAACAACAGTAACAGCGACAGCAACAACAACCACAACCACAACAACACCAACAACAGCAACAACAACAACAACAAAACCAACAACAGCAAAAACAACACTAGAAACACTACCACCAACAACAACAGCAGCACAAATACTAAAACTAACATAAGGAATTATTTAAATAAGGATATATCATCGCAACAGACGGCTCAACAGCCATTGATGCAAACAAAAAAAAAATGTTTAATGTTAATCTAATTAAGTCTATACTAAAAATTATTTAAACATCTATGCATATAAAAAAAAAAATTATGTATACCTATACCTATTCTCTCTTGAATTTTTGAACAAACATACTTACTTACTTACTTACTTACTTACAATCAGAATTTTACGTCGATGATGTCTTGTCTGGTGCTCATAATATCCACTCAGCGTTACAAGCTCAATCGGAACTCATCAAGCTTCTTGATTCAGCGGGGTTTCCACTTCGGAAGTGGACCTCGAACTCACCTCGATTGTTCGACCATTTGCCTCGTGAGCATATTTTAAACGAAATTTTTTTGAAGCTCGACGTAGATAGCAATACGAAAACTTTAGGGATACGGTGGAATGCCAAAAATGACAATTTTTACTTTTCTACGCAGAGAATTATTTTATCCGATAGTCCCACTAAACGTGAAGTATTTTCGCAAATTGTAAAGATATTTGATCCAGCAGGCTGGCTGGCTCCCGTCGTAATAGTTGCAAAAATGTTCATGCAAACCATTTGGGCAGAACACACTGGCTGGGACGAATCCCTAAAAGCTGATAGTTTCAAAACTTGGAAAAACTTTGCTGATTCGTTATCTGATATTGAACATATTGAAATACCTCGCTGGGTAGAATATTGCCCCTCGTCAGAAGTCCAATTTCACGGATTCTGCGACTCCTCTGAAAAAGCATATGCCGCCACGTTATATATACGCACACAACAATCTAATGGAACTATCACCTCTCACTTGATCTGCGCAAAATCAAAAGTTGCTCCCATCAAATCTGTGTCTTTACCACGCCTTGAGTTGTGTGGGGCACTTCTTCTCTCAAAAATGATAACAATTTATATTTCAAATTTCCCAGTATATTCGTATCAAACCTTTTTATGGACTGACTCTTCCATCGACATGTCTTGGCTCAAAAAACCGCCATGTGTATGGAAAACATTTGTTGCCAATCGCACAAGCGAAATTTTAGACAACGTCTGTAACGTTCCGTGGAGGCATGTCAAGTCAGCTGACAATCCAGCAGATTTGGCCACTCGTGGTTTGATGCCATCCGAGTTGAGGCTGAACACGTTTTGGTGGAATGGCCCCTCATGGCTTTGCGAACCAGTTTCGAAATGGCCGCAAACACAACCAATCATCCCTTGTGTGGAAGATCTGGAACAAAAGTCTGTCGTCTCCTTGGTAGTTCAGAATTAATCAGAAGATATTCGCGATCGTTTTTCATCCTTACCCCGCGCTTTGCGAGTAATTTGCTATATTTTTCGATTCTATTTTAGAATTTCGAAAAGACAAAATCATCAGTACTCCTCTCCTAACATTACGCACTCAGAAATGGAGTTCGTAAAAAAATGCTTAATACTCTTGAAGCTGTTAGCGATCTCTCTTCGGAAGCGTTTTTGGCCGCCTTCGCCAGATTTACAGTAAGGCGAGGTTTGCCCAAAGAAGTATTTTCAGACAACGGTACCAACTTTGTAGGAGCTGAAGCTATTTTGGAAAAGGATTTCAAAAAACTTGTCACTTCCATTCCTCAAAAAACAAGTGCCACGTATGGCGTACAAGGGCTCAAATGGAATTTTATTCCTCCCGGTGCACCTCATATGGGTGGCCTTTGGGAGGCCGGTGTCAAAAGCTTTAAAAATCATTTGCGAAAACTGGGGGCCAGTTCAAAATTCACATTTGAAGAATTTTCTACAGTATTAGCTCGCATCGAAGCGTGCTTAAACTCTCGACCAATTTCCTCTATGTCCAATAATGCCTCTGATTTATCGGCATTAACGCCCGGGCATTTTTTACGCGGAGGGCCTCTATTAACATTTCCTGAACCTAATTTGGTCGATGCTAATTTGTCACTCATTAAATGGTGGAAAAAAAGGCCGATGCCTACAACAGCAATTCTGCCGTCGCTGGAAAGACGAATATCTGGAAGAACTTCATCAACGTCAAAAATGGCAATTGCCCCAAGAGAATATCAAAATAAATGACTTGGTCTTTATTAAAAATGAAAATCTTCCCGCTACATAATGGCGTTTAGGGCGTGTTGTCAATGTTCACCCCGGCGCTGACGGTAGAGTAAGAGTTGCAACGTTGAGAACCCAAAACAGCGAAATCAATCGTCCAATCGTCAAACTTTGTCTTTTGCCATTGAAATAACTCATTTACCTTAACTTAAATTATTTACATTATATGCCATTCAATTATTTTAGAGCTTTAGACTTAGCTTTTTTTCATATTTTCCAACTTAAAGTTTTTTTTTGTCATATGACCAACGCTGTGTTGCGCCGTTAATGTGCTGTCGTGCAATAGCTGCTTTCATTAAGGAGAAATCACATCGTTTCGGTCCATAAGTATGCTGAACATCTATGTTTTGTTAAATAAACGCAAACTATTGTCGTAGCAAAATGTTTTTATTTGCACTTGGCACAAGGTTTGATTCACATCAGTATCAGTGTTACATATATTATTATTTTTAATTTTAACTGTGTAGGAAGCACTTTTAGGTACATATGTATATGTGTGCGCGATATATATTTGGTTCATAGGATTCCACAGCCAAATATTAAGCAGAGCATACATTATTTTTTTGAATCCTTAAACCTATTTGATTACAAAAAATTATAGTTTTGAGAACGAAAACACAAATGTTAAAAAAATTTTCAAAAACAAAATGTTTATACCTACATACATATATTTTTGTTCTTGTTCCCAATTCTGTAATTTGTTGTGATCCTTGTTAATTACAAAAAATCAGTTTGGAAATCGCTAATAATAATATGATGACTGGTTTTTCTTCGTGAGTTTTAAGAATAAAAATAAAAATGTATTGGTAAGTTCATACATTTTTATTTTCGTTCTCAGAACTCACGAAGAAAAACCATTCATCATATTCTTTTTAGCGTTTTCAAAACTAATTTTTCTAATCATCAAAATTCACTCGTCGGGTAAAGTATTTTCGATATCATTTAAATATCTCAATACTTCAAGTTTTGCTTGATTTTTCAATTTTTTGGGAAACTTTTTAATTTTTTTTAACATCGACTGGCAGAACAGTTCATCCTCATCAGGATCAGGCAAAACAGGAGGAGGAGGAAGAACTGGAACCGTT